>VSTD030004872.1:0-10059 GCA_008808055.3 Sporobolus alterniflorus
CCATAATAATTTGAGTAAGTTTTGGCTTCTTTGAATTTTATACAAAAGGATATGTTGCAAAAGACAAATTGGTAAAGGTTACTGTGTAATTTTATTCATGAGGATTCTAGCAAATGGTGCATTTGCAACGGGAGCAGGCGTAGCCCCCGTGCTGTGCCTCAGGGAGGAAAGGAGGCTAGAGCCCCCTTCTCCGCTTGAGGCCATGTAGAACTCCTCGGTGGAGTCCTCTATCTTGGCCTACAACGACAGTGGCCCACTGCGGGTCGTGCTCCTGAAAGTGGTGCCTGAGTCGCTCTCTTTGGGAGAGAGACTCAGACCGCCGAAGCAGTGGGCGATGAACTCGAGGGTCCCAAAGCGAATGGTTTCGTAGGGGGAGAAGCCACCGTAGGTCAGGCATTCACCATCGGTGGCGACGATGAGTGGTAATCAGTGAACCATCGGAATATCCAGAGGAAAGCACATTGCTATTCCTCCTTCCCGGCATGCCAACTATCGGTGTTTTCTACACCAACAAATAACAGGATGGTCAGGATCGCATATTCCAGTTCTGAGGTGGTCTCATGAACAACTAGCACTCGGTGGTTTATCCTGGTTCAGGCCCCTCCTCAGAGGTAATAGCCCTACGTCCAGCTAAATAGTATTAAAAAGAAACATGTGTTACAATGGGGTGAGCAGAGTGCTAGAGAGGTTCATGTGAAGAAGAAGGGGGTATGATCTAGTCTCCCCTCTACCTGAAGGGTAGGGGGCCTTTTATAGACTACCCAGGGGTCCCTAAACTTTTGTTCGATTACTTTACAACTCGGTTTAAGTTACATGGCCACTGGAGCCCCAGACTAGAAACGTTGGTTCATAGTGGTTAGATAAGGCTTCCCGACTGTTCTTATTGGCTCTTGAGTGCTGACGTGGCTAGTGCCCAGGATGGTTCTTGGGGCTACCTATGCTTTGATTTGCTTTACTTGGATGCTAAGCCTTCCCACGTTGGGGCTGATGTGGATGGGCTAACCTGACGACTGCACAGTCCTACCGATTATGGCTAAAAGGCATAGGGGCAGAGCCCCCTGACAGGTGTCATTGCATCCCATCATGCTGTAGTGGGTGGCATGGTGTGAGAGCGCCTTTCCGGGGGTGAGAAGCTCCTGAGACGAGATATGTGACGTGGTGTTGACTGTCCGGATCCCTATTAGACTGAATCCCTCATGGAGCAGCCTGTCTTTATTAGGGCATGCTTATCCAATGTCAGAGTTATTGTGGTGATTATGTGTGTTCCTTTGGTGATGTAGCAGTGACAGGCGGCGACGGGATGGGTTCAAGCACTCAAGTGCCTGTTGTTAGGCGCGCATGGGCGCCTACAGCTATGTCCTATCATGCCAGGCATTTAATGTCACTGCTTCCAGAGGCCCCGACTTTGGTAGCACCTACCCGGTATCGAGAAGCCCTCGGGTGAGGCCGATGGGAGCCCGAGAGCATCCCGTATCGGGGGGAAGAGGTGGAGCGGGCTGACAGGTGGCAAAATCCTGTCTGCCTTCGACTACCGAGATGAGGGAGTGTGTTAGCGTGATTTGTTCCTAGATTTGGTTCTTTTTAAGGTGGTGGTCCCCCCTCTTCAGCCAGGAGTTGTGGGGCCATGTCTGATATGAGGTGGATGGTTCTCTAACCATTTGCTGCTAGAGGGAACCGGTCGTATCCAGACTTTTGGGTCATAACCGACGACCCACGACACCCGGGGTACAAGACCCTGACACCTATGTGGAGTGATTTGCTAAAAGTAATACACATATATTTACAAGACAAAGAATTTGAAATAAACAATGGGAAAATGGTTAGCTTTTTGTTAGATCATTGAACTCTTCACATGCCTTTGTGTAAAAAGTATCCTATCTTGTATGATCTAAGCTTAAATCAAACTAGTTATGTTTGTGAAGTGGCCAATGCTGGTTAGGTAATTCAATTCAAAATCAGACTCCCCCTTATTCTATGAGAGATGTGGTATGAACTGGCAACTCACTTGAATACCATTGTGATGACACCTCAATTTTTGCATGAACTGGGGGCCCACTGAAGATCGAAGACCAGACAGTCAAAACTACCCATGAAGATGTTGGGCCCAACAAGTGGCATATGAAGAGCCCGATCGTAAGTTCATGATAACTCCTAGTCAGATGTCAACTTAAAGAATACACCAGGATTATGATCAGGAGTTTCCATCTTTTACAATTAGAGTTAGGATCCAGCTAAACTCTATGAGACGGTTCCCCAACTATAAATAGGTAGGGTAGATCCCCATCGAGGGCATCAGGAAAAACAATCAGCATCAACAAAGTCATACTAGACGTAGAGTTATTACCCTCTGGAGGACTCGAACCAGTCTAAAACTCGTGTCTCGTATTCACCTGAGATTGATCTCGTCAACTTGCATTTCCTGCATTCCTACTCTAAATATCTGACGACGATACGTTGACACATTGTATTGAGGGAAGGCAATGACAAGCCATTGTGGAAGTGGACAACATTAAAAATAGTTTTTTGTGAAGTCTGTGTATAATCATATCACCAGAATGGATAATGGTAGTGCATATAATGCCATCTAGAAAGCCAAGATCCTTGAGAAGGTGGAAATCTTTATGTGGCTTGTTGCGCAAAAATCAATCCTCACAAAAGAAAATATGATTAAAAGAAATTGGGGGGTGACCCAGGTTGTTACTTCTATAATGAACCTAAAACAGTTGATCACTTATTATTTTCCTGTCCAGTGGTAAAAGTGATATGAGGGATTATAGCACTATGTTTTCACCAACAAGTTAGGCCGGCCTCTTTTGAACAATTTGATTCCTAGATAAAGAAGGCCATCCGTGGGGATACTATAAGTTTGGCCTGACAGTTGTATGTTGTGTGATTTGGAATGCTCGTAATAGAACTTATTTTGAAAAAAGCTTACCAAAAATCATAATGAAATCATGTTTTCGGCTTGTACGTTTATGAAATATTGATTAGGACTTCACCTAGGAGAGATGCAGAAGGTCATTGAAGTTGGGGTGGAGATAATCATGAAGACGACGGCAAGTGTGATGCGTAGCTAGGAGACCAAGCAAGGACATAGGGGAATTGCTGGAGGTGCTGGGATGGGAGCTGACCGATTGGGTGGTCATCCAGCAGATGGAGCTGAAGACTTGTGTGGATGACATATATGAAGAGTTGGTTGGCTGTGTGCCTCTTTTGTGGTTGGAAGTTCTATTCTTCAGGATGGTGATGCATAGTCGTAGTCTGCTTGTTCGGTCTTGTGGGTCTGGTTCTGGGCACACGAACATAACATTTGATGTATGTGTTGCATGTGTTTTGCCATTTGTGGGCTTGTCTCGGCACAGGGTGTCGTACTCATTGTTTGAACTAACTTGATTGTTTTTTACTTAGACCCCCACTCATTTATGAGTGGAGTTTGGGGCGCGGGGGGGTCTCCCCAGCTCAAAAAAACATAAATCAAATGATATTACTAAGAAATAGATTTTTAGTGTGATACTGATATCACTGATTTCTCACCTAACACTGAAACACTTCTAACCCCAAGAATTATATGCAAATGACTACATAGTTAGAAGGACTTGACCAACCTGCAAAAGATGCAACACTTCTCATGATGATGAATTGATGAGTCTATCCCACAATTTTCGAGCACAAATTCCCAAGAACACAGTATAGAAAGAATGCATGAGTATAAGGAAAGAAAGAATTTCCTTGCCTGATGGCCCAACGGTCGACTCCCGGTGGCGGACCAGGTGAAGAAGGCAATCTCGCCTCCGGATCCCTCATGACACCCAAGATCTCCTAATCTCCCACCCAAATCCACCAAAATCGAAAGTGGCCAGCCTCCACTAATAAAATCCTCTCCATCCTCTTCTGAGGCACCCCAGATAGCAGCCACTTTTCAGCTCACAAGGCCACAAAATCTGAGCAGAGACCTTACAGAAAAATCACACTTGAAGACCTGAGATTCGGAAGAAAACTACAAGATGAGGCGTTATCTGGAACAATAGTCAAGCATCAAAGGCTCTCTCCATCCTGGAAAGTGTTGGCACCAGACCCCCTGTAGAAAACGAGCTCTTCTTTGACCAAGCAAGCCCCGTCAGTGACCCTTGCTGCTAAGTTCCGTTCTTTTGCTGAGGTTGTGGGGAGCTCCAGGAGCCCGCTCAGTGGTGCCCCCCTCATTTTGAGCTCAACGGCGTCCTGCCGAAGAAGGAAGATTCACTTCCAGCTTTCAACAATGGTCACCGTCTTCCAAAGAGGTGAAGCGCCAACCTTGGTGTTGGGCTAGTCCACGATCCAACCGATAGCTTCCAGCTCCCCCCGACCCATCCTAAGGAAAGTACTGGAAAGCATCTCAAAGTTTCAAACTGCAACCTCTGCTCAGACTGCTGGAGCAGATAGCATGGCGCCGCTACGTCATGGTAACTCCTGTAGCTTGCACAGTAACCAAGACACAAAGCTCTCACATCCATTGCAGCTGGTAAGAAAAAGGCGTTGGTGGAGGAAAAATCATCCCCACATTCACTCAAGACATACTGACTACCGACAGGAGCTTCAGCATTTCAGAGCAAAAACTAAAGGGTGTTGCTTCAATTGTCTTGCCAAGGATCACATCAAAATCTTTTGTAGAGATCCTCCCTGGTGCTAGCGTTGTGGACGAAGTGGACACATCTCACCTCGTTGCAGAGAGAGGACACCACTCAGCAAAAGCAAGACCCATAACCTTCTCCAACTTCCCTGAGCTTGACTTTCTCTACAAATTCCATCTCTGCCAACCAGCCAAACTGAATCTCCCCCCCCCCCTTCCATCCCAACACCCAACCCCAGACCCCTTCTTGATCGAGCCCAAGGTAGAGTGCAATGGAAAGAAGACTCTCACTGGGAAGCTCCTCCAACCACCCTTGCCATTAACCCCGGTAAGCCCACCATAGCCACGACTTCCCTAAACAAGGTTGGAGTTAGGGCCGAGTTGTTGATTTCCTGGGGAACCCATGGTTTATTCCCATTTTTTCTAAAAAAAGTGGTTGGGCCACCGACGACATTCAAAAGAGAAGGGAGATGTTGAACCACTGTGCCCTGATAGTCACTTAAGAAGGACCACATGGGTATCATCAAGAGAAGAGGTGACAGAACTCTTGGAACATCATTTTGTCCTGCTAAGGTATGAATTCCATATCTTCCGAAGTAGCTCAGAGTCATTCACCATTCTCTTCTCTGAAAGAGCAGCAAGGGATTTAGTCTTTGCTCGGGGCAGAATTTCAGATAGGCCAATAGAGCTTAGCTTTCACTCATGGGAAGTAGATCGATTTAGGGAGAGGACAAATATGCCATATCATGTTAAATTAAGTATTGAGGGTCTACCACATCATGTTTGGTTTCCAGACATAGCTGACAGGGTAGTAGGGGATGAAGCATTGATCCATCATGTCGAGTAGGCAGCATGTCGCAAAAAAGACTTGAGATTTTTCCTTTGCTAGGCCTTCTGTCAAAACCCAAGCAAAATACTGCAAGTCATCTACCTAACCTTCTCAGATAGATTAAGTGATCCAAGACTCAGCACCCAGCTCCATTTCACCCATCCCCCAGAGTGTTAGAAGGGGTCAAGTATTCAGGATTATGATCCACATTGACTCACTGGAAGACCTCAGATTCGATCGTTATCCTCCAGAATAATTGCGTGCAGAAGGAAAGATGCAATTATGGGGGCAGAACCATGCTCTAACTTTAGTTTCCTTTCATGGAATGTACGTCATTTGAACAATCTTGCCAAGCGAGAAGATGTCAAGCAGATCATACAAATTCAGAGGCCAATGGTTGTCTGCCTACAAGAAACTAAACTCATAGATATCTTTTCATCTTTGGTCACAAAATGCTTAGGACCGACTTATGTGGATCACTACTGTTACTTGCCTACATATGGTACTCAGGGAGGTATCCTGCTTGCAAGTAAGGAGGCTCACTACCAATTCTCATATGTGATCAATGAAGCGTATACATTCTCTGGCATAGTGTTGGATTGTAGAACACAGGCACAATGGTCCCTCACCGGCGTCTATGGACCGCAAGGCAACATTGATAAGCATATTTTTCTTAGGGAGCTACGTGACCTAAAAGGCAGAGTCAAACCTTCTTGGATCATCATGGGTGATTTTAATCTAATTTATCTAGATGAAGACAAGAACAACAAGAGATTAAACCGACGCCTGATGTCACATTTTTGAAGAACACTGAACGATTTAGAAGTTAAAGAAGTTCAACCTAGTGGCAAATGCTTCACTTGGAACAATTATCAGCGTTCCCCCACAATGACTCGCATTGACCGAGTTTTCTGCACTATACCTTGGGAGGAACTTCATGTGCAATCGATTCTAAAAGCCCTTTCATCCTCAACCTCGGACCACTGTCCACTTCTACTCCATTCACAGAAACAAATAGTTGGGCCCCCAATTTTTAGGTTCCAGGCACACTGGCCGCTAATGCTAGGATTCATGGATTGCATACAACAAGCTTGGAACAAGACAGTGAACCCAAGCCACATTCCCATGATGACCCACCATATCAAACTCTCAAGAACAGCAAAATCCTTGTCTGCCTGGGCTCCAACTCTCATCCCGCAGGGCAAACTTGCCAATTCCATCTGCATGGAAGTCATAAATCAATTGGAATCAACACAGGAGTCTAGAGAATTAATTGAGGAAGAACATCTCCTAAAGAAGCTACTGAAACACCAGATACTAGGTCTAGCAAATATAGAAAGATCAAGAGCTAGGCAAAAGTCAAGGCTGACTTGGGTCAAAAAAGAAGTTGTGAACACAAAATATTTTCAAATCATGGCTAATGTCAGAAAAGGGAAATAACATCAACACTCTACTGAATGCTTCTGGAGCTGCAAATATCCAGCAAAAAACACCAAACGGTCTTTGAGAACTTTCAGGGACAATTAGGGACTTGTTCACAAAGGAAACTCATTATCAACTTTGATCAATTGGGCTGGCACCCTCAGCAGCTCCATCATCTAGAATTGCCATTTTTGGAACAGGAGGTAGAAGCAATCATCAAAGCACTCCACAAAGAAAAATCCCCAGGACCGGATAACTTTATCAGATCATTCTATAGACACTGCTGGGAAATTATCAAACCAGAAATTATGGGAGCCATCAACCAATTTTACACCATGAGCCAATGATGTCTCCAATACCTAAACCAACATCTAGTGGTTCTAATCCCAAAGAAGCCTAATGCAAAATGAGTCTCAGATTACTGACCCATCAGCCTTCTACATTCCTTTACAAAACTCCTATCCAAACTCATGGCAAAGAGACTCACGCCGGAACTGAAGAATCTAATCTCCTACAATCAAAATGCTTTCATAAAGAAGAGGAGCATACACGACAACTTCATATTCGTGCAACAAATGATCAAAGAGCTGCATAACAAGAAGATCCCAGCCTTGTTCATCAAGTTAGATATATCGAAAGCTTTTGATTTAGTTAGCTCGAGCCATCTCCTTGAAATTATGACTCACTTAGGCTTTGGCATGCACTGGAAGAATTGGATTTCTGCAATTTGAGTGACCTCGTCATCCTGCTTCCTAGTAAATAGAGAACCTGGGAGAAGGATTTGTCATAGGCGGGGACTTAGGCAGGGAGACCCCTGTCTCCGATGCTTTTCTTACTCGCAATGGAACCACTTAACCTTCTCTTTCGTGAGGCGCAAAACACTGGAATGATGGGAATTCTACACCAAAATTGTTACAGGCTTAGAATGTCACTATATGTCGATGATGCGGCGGTATTCATCAACCCCACAACTCGGGATCTTACCATTACAGATCACATTTTATAGATTTTTGGAGAAGCTTCTAGCCTAATTACTAACAAAGGAGAAAACAATGTACTATCCGATCAGCTGTCATGATCTAAATATTCAGGAGACCTTAGGTATGGAATGTAGAAATTCTACCTTTCCATGCATCTTCTAGGCCTCCCATTGCACTACAAAAACTGCCAAAATTCGCAATTCAACCTATGGTGCAAAAAATTGGAAATAGACTCCCGGGTTGGAAAAGGAAACTTCTCACTTATCCTGACAGAGAGTTGTTAGTCAAGACGGTATTATCAGCAATGCCAATGCATTTTCTCACAACCTACAAGCTTCCAGGCTGGGCTGCATGTGACATTGATCGATTCTGAAGAAGTTTCTTATGGAGAGGTGAAGCACCCGACAATGTCAAAGGAGGTCATTGTCTAGTGAAATGGAAGCGTTGCACTAGTCCAAAGAAATGGGAAGTCTTGGGTATTATGGACCTTGAGAGATTTGGAATAGCTCTAAGAATTAGATGGCTTTGGTATAATCGAGATGACCAAGATCACCCTTGGAAGCATCTTATCAAATGGCATGACAAAACTGGTAGAGCCCTGTTCTTCGCCTCTACAGTGATCACAATAGGGAATGGAAAAGATATCCTGGGAAGCTAGAATTTATATGCACAGGCCTGCTACAAGTTCCGGATAGTTCATAAAGAATTGGATAACTTCAGCTGGGTTAAAAACATAAAGTAGATCAGTACTACAGAACAGATGGATAAGTTTGTTCTGCTATTCACCACACTAAGTGAAATCCAACTCAATGAAGGAAAGGATACCATAGCATGGAAGCGGAGCCTCAGCCTATGAAGCACAATTTACTGGAGCCTATGAAGGAAAGGATAACATAGCGAATACACGACAGCCTCAGCCTATGAAGGAAAGGATACCATAGCGAATACACGGCAGCCTCAGCCTATGAAGCACAATTTACTGGAGCCTTCTCACAGTTCAGAACATCACCTATTTGGCAAGCAAAAACAGAACCAAAATGTCACTTCTTCGCGTGGCTGCCTGTGTTCGGCAAGGCTTCCACGTTAGACAATCTCATGAAGAAGAATTGGCGTTGTGATCCTTGTTGCCGGCTTTGCTAGTGTGAACCGGAAACAAACAACCACATTCTTACAAAATGCAATTTTGCTGCGGCGTCTGGGACAAAGTAGCTCTGGATTTCCAGGTGCACCTGGAGATCAAGCCATTTCTGAAAGGAAACACCCTGGGCTGGATTACAGCAGCTACCAAGACGGGATCAAGACAACAATAAAAAATTCAAGCTGGCATTATCTTCTTTTTCTGGTGGTCCATCGGGAGAGAAAGGAACAACAGTCTTTGAGCAGGAGGAGCACTCTTTTATACAGGTTGTGCAACGCATTCAGACTAACTTCCGCAAAGTGTTCCCAGTAGGCTAATTTTTTGATGGTGGTTGTTCTTGTGGTTTCTCTTCCCCTGTTTAGCAGTGTAGTACTTTGTAAGCTTAGGGTGTAATCTTTCTTCTACCTCAACGAAAGGCAGAGTTCCTATCATTTTTTTTAAAAAAAAGAACGGTGCGACAAAAAAAATAGCAAAGCAGAAACCATCTGTGAAAGCTTCCTAAAGTTTTCAAATAGTATAGTGAGACTGTTATATGGTCCTGCTGTTAACAGAAAAATCTCGGGCCCTTGCCATTAGCAAAAATAGGGATAAATTTGCTACAGATCCATTCAAAAATCTGAATTTCATATTCATATGCTTGATACTCAAAATAGGGGTAAATTTGTAAAGGTATGTTAAAAAACAAGTCTATTGTTGCAGGGGCAAAGATGTCTTTTTGCACAAGATTTAACCCCGTTAAGAACTTTGAAAGAGGTCCAATATTACAAAGTCTGAAAAGAAGTCTTTTATTCAACATTAGAGTTGAAAATAGTTCCTCTAATGCAATTGTCTATTAATAAATCATCTAGAATCTAAATCACTAACCATGTGTGGCTCACTGCTGGCTCTTTCTATCTTTGTAACCACCCGAGCGGCAGGATAAGAATGGAAACAATTAAAAGGGAAATTGTGTCAATAATAGGAATAGGGATATCACACTCTCTTTGAATCCAACTTATCGTAGAAAGTGTAACACCCCATGTCTCTAAACCCCATGATTATGTTAATCACATGTTTATGAGACTCTAAGTGTTGATCAAATTCG
>VSTD030004873.1:0-10059 GCA_008808055.3 Sporobolus alterniflorus
ATGCTGTTTGTTGTCATCTGGCTTGGTACCGCTATTCCACTGCTACATGTAAGTTACAATACAATGTTTCCCACTTCCAAATTTGTTTTTGCAACCATTTCATTGTTTTCCTTATTGCAGGTCCAACTGACTCATTCTTCAACTGATCCACATCTCAATGTAAGTTACAATTTCAATTACAAATGCATATGATTTACACTTTACCAAACTCATTGATTCAGACATAAGAACAGAGGAAACCATTCTTTCTCCTATTCTATCTGTTGTTTGTACCCAGTGCCGTTTTTGTCCATTTCAGATTGGAATGAATCATTTTCCCATTGAAAGAGAGTATCGAGTTATATTGGTTTCCTTTGGTCTGAAGGTAAACATGACAGTTTTTTGGCACTCTCCTGTTCCATACTATATTTTTGAAGTCTCATCTTTAGGCATTTCCCATTTGTAATTTCAGACAATGGATTTTGCCTCATTGAACATATTCTGATATTACACTGCAGATTGATTAAGGTAAACAATTGACATTCAAGAGTTCATCTCATTGCTTTTGGTTGCTTCATATATGTTTTACGATTTCATAATTTGTTTGCTATTTCTAGGGTGCTCATACAATTTTTTAATCTTCTCAGTGAAGCTAAATTTAACAAGTCCCAAAACAATTCATATGTTTTACGATTCCATAATTTGTTTACTATTTTCAGAGAGTTCATATAATTTTTTTATATTCACAGTTGAGTTAAATTTCACATACTCGCAAAAATGGTCATACTCACAAAAAATGGTCCAAAAAACTCATTTAGTGTTGTATATTAATCTCTTTGACCATACCACATGTTACCACTAGAAAAAGCTCATTTTTTTATCTTTGTAGTTTAGTTAAATTTAACATACTCCCAAAAAATTGTCATACTCCCAAGAAATGGTCCAAAAAACTCATTTAGTGCTGCATATTTATCTCTATGACCATACCACATGTTACCACAAAAAAAACTCAAATGAATGGGTTCTGTTGTATTTTATTCCTGTCTTCAATTGCACAGAACTAAGTTTTGTACCTTATTAGGGTTAGTACTGCAGGTCTTTGACTTCCTTATAATGTTTTGCCATGTACATAGTGAGCCATCCAGTTGTTTTTTGTTCATGCCAATACAACTAATGTTAACAGAGAGATAGATGAACTCATTGAGTTCTGTATGTCCTTATGGTATATACAATTTTATCTATTGGTTTTTTTGGTCTGCAAAATCTGTTAAACCTCAGATGTTTGCAAAAAAATGTTTACGTTTCCTATATTCTTTTATAATGTGAAGCATATATTATACAAATTCCATGTGCATTACATGATTAGTGTACCATTTTATAATGTGTACAATCTGTACATATTATGACCACAAATGCAAACTATTTTGAGAAACCATTTTCTTTACCATTCACAGTTTGTTCACAATAGCTGACCATTTTTTTACATAATAATTGTAATATTTGTACTACTTTCAGAGTATCCACAAAAAAATTATAACTGCATCTTAGGATTACTGTTGCATCTCTTTGACTTCCTTAATATGTGTTGTCATGTACGTAGTGAGGGCTGCATTTGTTTTTGTTTATGTAAATGCAACTAATGGTAAACATAAAAAAGAGTTGAACTGAAAGAGTTGTTTATGTCGATATGGTCTGTGTAGTTTGATCTAATTGTTTTTTTATCTCCACAATTTATTAAACCTCTGACTCCCCATACATTAAATGTTTGCATATTTTTTACATTCCAATTGTTCTCAAAATTTTGATTACAACTCTATTTCCATGTGCGATACATGTTTACTGTACTGTTTTATAATGTGTACTGCAATGGATTACATCCCAAATTCCATGTTTTGTAGATAATAGGTCACCATCTTTATTATTTTAATTTTAGAATTTGCGCTATTTGCAGACCATCCATTAAATGTTTATTGCTATATCCTTAATTAAAAGTAGAAATGATCCCAATAAATAGATCAAATCATTTAGTGTTGTTTATCTCTGTCTACATATATTGGGTACTAATTTTCACTGCCATGGAATAGCTATGTATGTGGAATTTTTTTGTGAACCCTCATACAGGATATTTCCCATTTTACAATTGTGTAGGTTATTTGTTTTAAAATTAGATTGTAAGTGGGATTGCAATTTTTGTAGTAGAGTTCAATTGTTTAGACATTTTTATGACCTTAATTTGCAATTTGCTTTTCTTATTTGTTTTAAAATTACATTGTAAGTGGGATTGAAATTTTTGTAGTATAGTTTAATTGTTTAGACATTTTTTATGACCTAAATTTGCAATTTGCCTTTTTAGGTTGTCTAAATATCCAATGGAAGGCACACATACTATACATCAGGTAATGTGTATTCCATCCCTGTCATATTTTTTGCCTTCAATTTAGCTTTTAATTGTGTGTTCCAGTAGTTTTTCCTTACAATTACAGCATACAGTGTATGGGCAGTACCTGTTTTTTATTACCATTTCTGTTGCTTCATGATAATATGTTTACATTGGTCATTTTGCACATATTAGATAGTTGTTACATTGTTATCTAATAATGAAGATAGATTTTTTATGTCAAGTACATGTAGATGTTTTCAGCTTTTGGTGACATTAATAAGCCGTACTGCTGTCTACATCTTCTTTTTGGTCTAGGTTAGGCATATCATAACTGTTGTTTTCAACCTGACTCTTGTCTTACACAACTTTTTATTCTTATTTTACTTACGAACAATTTTTATATGCCAACCTATGTAGTTGGCCGAGTGATTTACATGTACTACTATTTATTTTAGTACTATGGAAAGTGTGGATGGTTCTTCACAACCAGTGAACAGTCGTTTAGGATGACGACGTCGTTCAACCAATATTACTATTCCTGAAGTGAACAATGAAACATATCATCAAAACTGGCGTAATCGTAGAGCAAGAATGAATGGTACCACGGAGCAAAATAGTTTAGGTACTGCATAGTGTTATTTCTGCAACTATTTCGCATCTTTATCTCCTTGTTTGACAATTCCTCCACAGAAATTGATGTTCCATCTTTTTCCAGTTGATTGTCCTGCACAGGAAAATAATTTCCAACAAAATTCTCATTCTGCTTCAACCTCGAGCACAATTATTTTGAATTCTACCACTGCAACGTCAACCCATAAAAGTAATTACCATTTGTACTCATAATACTTCAATGGTTCCTTTCAATTCCTTACATCATTTCAATCCATTTCTATTGTCTTTTATAGGAACAGTGTTTGAGGCCCTAGATCTTGGAACACCATCATTCTCTTGCACACATTGTGGGGCACTTTTCTGGTATGAAGAGCGTCTATGACGAGACAGGACTACCCAAAGTCCTAAATACAATGCATATTGTAGAGGTGGAAGGATCTTGCTGCCACGTTATGAACAACCCCCACAACCTCTGCTCAGTTTTTTGACCACACAGTCTAGGCCATTGTCACGTCATTTCTTTGATCATGTCAGGCAGTACAATTCAATGTTTGCAATGACTTCGATGGGAGTCAAGGTTATTGACTCCATAAACGATGGTCATGATCCATATGTTTTCAAGATAAGTGGTCAAGTTTGCCATAGAATTGGTTCATTGATTCCAACGCACGGTGCAAGGCCAGAATATGCACAATTGTATCTTTTTGATACAAAACAAGAAGTTTCCAATAGAATCAATGTTGTCTCATCTTCAAGGAACCCATTTCATGCCGATGCAGACATTGTCCAATCTTTAATTCAAATGCTTGATTCACATAATCCTATCATAAGGTTGTTTCAAACTGCACGTGAGAGATTATCAGATACTTCAAATGATCATTACAGTATAAGGATATTTGGTGACATCGACACACATGGTGATGTATTTAGTTTCCCAGTTGCATTAGAGGTTGTTGGTCTTATGGTTGGTGATATTGGAGAAACTTATGTGGGAAGGGATATAATTATAGAAGATCGAACGACAAATTTGTAGCAAATAAATGAACATCACCGCAAGTTCATGTCTATGCAATACCCCTTATTGTTTCCATATGGGGAGGATGGCTTCCACGGTAACATTACATATCTTGAAACCAATACATCTTTCTCTATGCGCCAAAAAAGCAACTATGGCAGAGTACTATGCTTACAGACTACACGATAGGCCTGGTGATTTCAACACACCCTTAAGGTGTGGAAGAGGGACACAAGCTTATCTGGTTGATGCCTACTGCTGTGTTGAAAGAGAAAGAATCGACCATTACCGAACATCAAGCTTTTAACGAAAGTATAGGTCAGCAACATATAACTCCTTATCAAATTGTGTTTCAAATGGAATGAGGTCAGGTTCATTAGCAGGTCAAAGAATAATTTTACCGGCATCATTTACTGGAAACCCTCTCTATTTGTATCAGAAATACCAAAACTGCATAGGGATCTGTCAAAAATTTGGTTGTCTGGACCTATTTATCACGTTTACCTCAAATGTTGCTTGGCCTGAGATACTTGCTGCTCTTCCTCCAGGCCTCATTGCATCTGATCGGCCATAAATTGTTGATCATGTATTCAAAATGAAATTGAATATTTTGATGGATGATATCAAGAAAAGAAACTTTTTTGGTCATGTTAATGCTGCAGTTTATACAATTGAATTCCAGAAACGTGGCCTACCACATGCTCACATTATTGTGTGGCTAAAAAGGATAGACCTTGGGATGCAGCAATGGTTGACACTTTCATCTCAGCTCAACTACCAAACCCAACAACTGATCCGATAGGATATGAAGCATTTTCTTCTTTCATGGTGCATGGGCCTTGCGGACCTGAAGTCGTGTATTCCCCATGTAGAACTGATGGAAAATGTTCCAAATTCTATCCAAAAAAATTCTGTGAGCATACTACCATTCTTGAAAATGGATTTGCTCAATATTCTCGGCCTAATAATGGATTAGTGGTAAAAAAATGGAATTGATGTTGACAACAGATTCATTTTTCCTCACAATGTACACCTTGTGGTAAAGTATCGAGCCCACATCAATGTGGAAAGAGTTAACCGAGATGGCATGCACAAGTACCTTTTCAAATATGTCACTAAAGGTTTTGATTGTGCTAGAATTGGAATTCAAAGAAACCCTTCAACATCAAGCTCACTAGATGACATAGTGGATGAAATAAATAATTTTCTCAAATGTCGTTGTGTTACTCCAAATGATGGTTCCTAAAGATTGTTGTAATACGACATTCATTACACAGATCCATCAGTTGAACATCTTCCTGTACATTTGCCTTTCAAAAACAATGTCTTATTTATAGAAGACGATGATCTTGAAGAGGTACATGAAAATCCAAACAATGTCAGAACAAAATTAACTAGATGGCTTGAGCTTAATAGTAATACTGTTTCTCTAAGAAGTTATACGTACATTGAATTCCCAGAACACTTTACATGGCATGAAGATGGCAAGTATTGGGCAACAAGACATAAGAAGCACAATAAGATTAGTCGTATAGCTCATGTTAGCCCTACACAAGGAGAAACTTACTATCTTCACATGCTACTACACATCGTAAGAGGTCCAACATCATTTGCAGAAATCAGAACTATTGGAGGTCATGAATATCCAACATTTCGGTTAGCATGCCAATCTTTGGTCCTTATTGGTGATGATCAGGAATGGTCTCATGCAATGCACGATGCTTCACAATGGGCCACCCCTTACCAATTAAGATAACTCTTTGTAACAATTCTGTTATTTTGTGAGGTGGCAGAGCCCTTGAAGCTATTTACGGATCATTCGTCTAATATGAGTGAAGATATCACCTATCGGATAAATCGGATATCTACCAGTTCCAACATTTCATCTATGGAAAACTATGTCACTTCTTCTCTTCTATTTGAGTTGGAAAAATTGCTTCGAGATGCAGGGTATTCTTTATCTCATTTCAGCTTGCCAATTCCTAATGATATTGGAACTGCATCAACAGAAAACAGACTGCTTCTAGATGAACTTAGCTATGACTCAAGTACTTTATCATCGTCAATGGAAACAGATATTCCAAGACTGAATAACTGCCAAAAATATGCTTTTGATGCAATTATCAGTTCTGTTATGGAAAAGAAAGGACAAACATTTTTTGTTTACGGGTACAGAGGAACTGGTAAGACCTTTTTATGGACAACCCTACTGATTTTTGTAAGAGGTAAAGGGAAAATTTCACTAGTTGTTGCTTCATCAGGAATTGCAACACTTTTGCTACCTGGAGGTAGAACCCCACACTCGCGGTTCAAAATGCCGCTTGATATAAAACAGAATTCAATATGCAATATTAAGAAAAACACACATTTGGCTGAATTGATTGCCCAAACCTCTCTTATTATTTGGGATGAGGCACCAGTTAATCACAAATACTGTTTTGAAGCCATGGATCGTTTGGTTAGAGATATTCTATCAGATACCAATCCTGCTGCTCAGAATTCTTTTTTCGGCAGTATAACCATTATTTTTTGTGGAGATTTTCGACAGACTTTACCGGTAATTTAGAATTCAACAAAGCAAAAAATTTGCAACCATGCATTGTCAACTCTTATTTGTAGGGAAAATGTACTCTCCTGTAATTAAATGAAAACATGAGATTAAATTCTAGAGGGGTATCAGATTCAGATAAAGAGCAACTACGAGAATTTGCTGAATGGCTTTTGAGAGTCGGCAGTGGAGTAGAACCTTCAATTCAGATTGAAAGTAATCTTTCCCTAAACTACATCATAATTCCTCATTACTTGCTTTTGCCACAACAATAAAGAGATCTAGATGGACTACTTTCTTTTGTTTACAACTTGGGGGGAGAACCAGAAAATCCTTCATCTTATTTCTCGAACCACGCTATTTTGTCACCAACCAATGATGTTGCAGCTGCTATAAACATGAAGATGATTGAAAAAATTACAACTCCGGAAATGTCATACTATAGTTCAGACTCAATAGATGACTCTTTAGCCAATCATTCAACTATGGAAGCTTTGTATCCAACTGAATTCATGAATACTCTATCAATCAATGGCCTTCCTGACCATATGTTGCACTTAAAAATTGGTGTTCCAATCATGCTTTTGCATAACCTAGATCCTTCTAGAGGTCTTTGTAATGGACCAAGGTTGATTATGACTCAACTTACAAGTAGAGTAATTGAAGGAGAAATAATTACAGGAAAAGCCAGGGGTGCAAAGGCATACATCCCTCGCATTATTACAACCTCAGCAGAAACCGGATGGCCTTTTAAACTAAGACGTTGACAATTTCCTATAAAGGTGTCATATGCCATGACAATCAACAAGTGCCAAGGACAAACACTTAGCACAGTTGGTGTCTACTTACCATCGCCAGTCTTCTCGCATGGACAACTTTATGTTACATTGTCAAGAGTAACTTCGCCAAAGGGTTTAAGGGTTCTAATAGAAAATAGTCCTCTTTTTGATGACTGCACACCTAATGTTGTATATGGTGAAGTTTTCTCTCAAATAGCATGAAAGATGGAATAAAAATCTCAGGCAATTACCAATTTCAAGCACATACATCTCTAATATGCATAACATGTTACAATAATTTCTCTTTCTCTATTTATAAATTAGACTCATAGATGGCATAAATGTGACACATTTTTTATTCCCGTATCGAACACATTTTAGGTTACTGTTTTACATATTTTTCCAACATTCCATTCACTACTGCTCTTTCACCATTATATGTAAATTGGCTTCATTTTCAGGTAGTACCTACAAATGGTTTTAGTGAATAAATTAGTGGATATTGCTTTGGGACAGCAAAACTGTAAAGTCCTTGGCCGATTGACTAGATTATGGGAGTCTAGAAACATGAGATCGAAGTTCACCGACTCCCTTATAAGCGTGGATGGGGGTATTAGTTGATGAAAATGTAAGAAAACTCCTTACTAACATTTGATAATGCCATCTTGTATTGCACTAACATGTTCATAACTTCTTCTATGGTACAACAACAGGGTTCTATGGTGTAGATTACAACCCCCCAAAAAATTGAAAAGCAATTCAGGTCTTCAATCTTCAAGGAAGAGGGTTTCATATGTCTATTTACAAATCTCAATGCTATTGACATAAAATAAAGGACATACACATACCACCATCAAGACTACATGCTACAATTCCAAGAAACTTCAAGAGTGCAACGTCTAAACTCAAGAGGAGACAATATTCCAAAATTTGCATTCAATTTCTGTCCTTTTCAGATGATGCCCTCAAAGGACATCCCATTAAAACCACTAATAGGTACTACAAAATCATATTTTGTACTGCATCTTTTTCCTCTAATATGTTATGCCATTAAACAATGTACAACTTAATAATACATAAAACAAGGATCATTTCCTTAATCAGACAAACTAATGCCTTCAAAATGGTTTGTAGATTTAATTGGTGTCATCACTCATGTTGGTCCACATGATTTTGCTAGCACCACCTCACAGGTTAAACTTCGGAAGCTCAAGATCGTCAACTTGGAGTAAGATCCATCGTATTTCTATATATATTACAATTGATTGGCAATACGTTTCATAACATACTACATTTTCCTTCAGAAAACAAACACAGGAAATACAACTTTGGGGGGAATACGGAGAGTCTTTTGATGAAACAGTTGTTCTTGACAAGGTGAACGATGGAATTGTAGTTGCAGTCTTCGCTGGGTTAACTTCAGGAAGCTTTAAAGGTTATTACTATCAAATCTTTCATGCACTTTGTTCCTCAGTACAACTGTTTGATTATATGTCATATTATACCTCTCAGTGCTTAGCCCTACATTTATGTCCGACTATGACAAAAATGCTAAAAACAAAAAATTAAAATTCTTGCTCAAGATCGTCAACTTGGAGTAAGATCCATCGTATTTCTATATATATTACAATTGATTGGCAATACGTTTCATAACATACTACATTTTCCTTCAGAAAACAAACACAGGAAATACAACTTGGGGGGGGGGGGGGACATGGAGAGTCTTTTGATGAAACAATTGTTCTTGACAAGGCGAACGATGGAATTGTAGTTGCAGTCTTCACTGGGTTAACTTCAGGAAGCTTCAAAGGTTATTACTATCAAATCTTTCATGCACTTTGTTCCTCAGTACAACTGTATGATTATATGTCATATTATATCTCTCAATGCTTAGCCCTGCATTTATGTCCGACTATGGCAAAAATGCTAAAAACAAAAAATTAAAATTCTTGCTGTTTCATATGACATATATGGTCCAGATATAGAATACATCCTTTTCTATTTCATGAACCTAAAATTACTATGACACATTGAACAACATGTGAGCACTAAAATCGGTCATAAATTACTAACTGCATACCATACACTCCAAGTTTTTGTCATCATGCTCCTAATATTTGCACATATAAGTTGTTACGCTGTAAATTTTGCTGCGCCTTAAATTTTTTAAAATGTCTAATAAAAGCCATTAGTGTCTGTTATTGTTTTCATACGAGCAATGCAATGATGTTGTTAAATAACACTTTATATATATCTGACAAGTTCACACAACAACACTACATTCTGCGGGACTATGTACTTGAGGTTTTATTGAGATGTAACTGAATTATTACTAACCCCAGGAATTTATCCAGGGAAAATATAAGCATCGACAAGTTCTGCAGCCAAGATTTACATCACCATGGATATTCCTGAAAGTAAAAAATATCATGAAAGGTCATATCCGATATTTTTTTTGTAACTTAGTTTCATCTATACAGCTAATTAATCAAACAAAAAAAATGCTATGCACAACTTCAAATTTGATGTTCCAAAGCTGGAAAGACAAGAACCAAAGCTGCTTCAAATGACTCCTATTCAAGCCGTTGGACAACTGTACAAGGTAAATGAAATAAATCAGATGACATCCTCTTCTTTTCATGTACAAACCAAAAAATGAACATTGTTAACTTATCCAATTATATTATATGGAAACACAAAATATTATCAATATTTTTTTTGAAAATAACAGGGAGGAAAAACATAC
>VSTD030004874.1:0-10058 GCA_008808055.3 Sporobolus alterniflorus
GTTCGAGAAGACCAACAAATAAGAGAGGAACCAAGAAAATAACATGTACCAAAAGTGCTCTTTCGGTTAATCCCACAACTCACAAAATCAGCATCCGAAAAGCCAACAAAATCCAGCGAAGAAGAAGCAGAATACCAAATCTTAAACTCGAGTGTGTGTTTGAGATACCTGAAAATTTGCTGAACGGCAGTCCAATATGAAGGGGACACAGGCACATGACAAACTGAATGTCCGGCCGTGTCACCGTGAGGTATAGGAGGGAGCCAATCATGCTCCTGTACTCCCTTTGGTCCACAGCCTCACCATTTTCATCTGGATCCAGCTACATTGCAGTGCTCATCGGTGTAGACACGGGCTTGAGCTCAGTCGTGTTGAAGTTCTTCATCAGGTTTTTTATGTACTTGGCTTGATGTATGAAAGTACCTTGTTTTGTTTGCTTACTTAGATACATAAGAAAAAGGTTAGTTCTCCTATCATAGACATATGAAATTCCTTCTCTATCATTTCCTAAAAACCCAACACAAGAATGTAACAAGAGCCACCAAAGATGATATCATCCACATAAATCTAAACAAGTAAAAAGTCAGTGTCATAATTAAGAGTAAAGAGGGTCTTAGCTACGCTCTCCATGACATACATATGCTCTAGTAAGAAAGTTTTAAGCCTAGCATACCATGCACGTGGCGCTTGCTTAAGCTCGTATAAATCATTTGAAAGCTTGTACACTCTATTATGATATTTGAGGTTCTCGAAACCTGTGGGCTACCTAACAAACACATCCTCCTGAATGACACAATTTAGGAAGGCACTTTTCACACCATTTGATAGAGTTTGAATCTCTTGGATGCGGCAAAGGCTAAGAGAATCCTAATGGCCTCAAGATGAGCAACAGGAGAAAATGTTTCCCCAAAGTCTAGACCTTTTATCTAACTAAAACCTTGAGCAACAAGGAGAGACTTGTTCCTCACAACCTCACCATACTCCCACTGTTTGTTTTTGAAAACCCATTTGGTTTCTATCACATTCGCATCTCTAGGGGGCTCAACTAAGGTCCAAATTTATGTTCTCTCAAAATTCTCTAACTTCTCATGCATAGCGTTGACCCAACTTGAATTAGAAAGAGTGTATCTAATATCTCGAGGCTCAAATAAAGCAACAAAGAGTGTGTTGGTAAACCAGGAAAGACGTGTTGACCTTGAAGATCATATTACCCATTCATTCAAGTTACCTATGATCTGTTGAGGTGGATTTGCCTTCTGAATGTGAGAGAGAGTACCCTGCTCAGAAATGATCTCCCCCTCAACCCGTGACGCCTCTAGTGCTGGCGTGAAAGAGGTTGTAGCCTGAGGAGCCTCTGCTTCAAGTGTGAAAGCAGAAACAAGCTCGACTGATAATATAGATGGACGTAGTGGTTCATTTTCATCACCGTTGAAGCTCTGTAGTTCCTCATCTACAAAGATGATCTCCTTCATTTGTTTATCACCTACACACTCAAAGACATCACGAGGACAAGGAGCAATTTTGTTGAAGGTCACATCATATGACTCAACAACGGTGTTAGTTTCAAGGTTAAACACTCTATAAGATCTGCCTTAAGGGGTATAGCCAAGCAAAATGCCATCAGAACAGTGAGACTCAAATTTATCAAGATTACCATGTTTCAAGATAGAGCATTTGCAATCAAAAGGTCTGAGTTGAGAGACGGATGGTTTGCATACAAAGCGAAGCTCAAAGGGAGTCAAATTCAAAATCGAGCGCAAAAAGATTCGATTTGAGATATATCATGCAGTGTTGATAGCATCGATCCAAAAGCGTCTAGGAGTCCTATGCTCATCGAGCATCATCCTACCCATCTCAACTAGAGTGTGGTTTTTTCGTTCCATGACTCTATTCTATTGAGGAACACGTGTGATAGAAAACTGCTAATTAACACCATGCTCAAGGCAAAACTGATCGAAAGAGCCATTCCCGAACTCGGTCTCATTGTCACTACGAATAGCTTTTAAGCAGTTGAGATGTTCATTGTTCAATCTCAAAGCCAAGCTCTGAAAGTGCTCAAACACTTCATCCTTACTTTCCAAGAAGAAAACCCAAGAGTAACAAGAATAGTAATCAACAATGACAAGAATATACCACTTGCCTCCCATAGAGCGAACCTGAGATGGACCGACAGTGTCCATATGGAGTAATTATCCAGGTTGCTCAATCATCACAGTATTAACCGAAGAATGGGATGCAGTGATCATCTTGGCATGACGACAAGGAGTACAAACAAGATTACTCTCAAACTTGAGCATGGGCAATCCTCATAGTAGGCCTAAGCCACTGAGTTGACATAACAAATTAAAGCTCAGATGACCTAATCTTCTATGCCACTTCCAGAGCTGAAAGCAAAACTGTGAGATCAAACACAGAAGATTGAGTAAATGAGAAATCAGCTTGAAAAACTTTTCCAATGCGAGAAATGACACAAACGAGCTTGCTAGAAGAATCAAGAACACGAAAACCAGATTTGTGAAAAAGCACATCCAAATTAGCATCAACAAGGTGAGAGACGGAAAGCAGATTATACTTGAGCTTGCCCACAAGAGCAATATCATTCAAGGAGAAGTGGTCATTTACCTTGATGAAGCCGGTATCAAACACCTTACCCTTCTTGTTATCCCCAAAAGTCACATACTCCTTGTGTGACAGGGGGTGAGGCTAGAGAACCATTTCTTGTTTCTGGTCATGTGTCATGAGCAACCAAAATCCACGAGCCACATGTTCTCCAAGCCTCCGTCCATCACCTACATAAGATGAGAAGAGGTCGATGGCTCAGTGCTAGGGTTAGTGAGATAAATCTTAGAAATCCAGCACTTAACCATGCGACCTAAGGAGGTCTTTACAGTCTTTTGAACCTCACACTTTGAACTTGTGGGATGAGAACCACGACGGGGAAAATGTGGATCGTCCAAGTATCTGGGCTCAAGGCGGGTGTAAGACTCTCTAGCAGGAAAACAATACCTACGTGGGAAACGATTACCACAATGAGGACGTGGGCCGTAACCAAAGCGTCTAGGTATAAATCTGTTCTCTCATGAGCCAAAACTATATGAGCGATAGTTAGGTCCATGAGAGAAATGAGACAAAGCGTGAGAAGATGTGCGAGGCGAAGCACGAGAGTATGAATGAGGCAAAAAATTAAAGAACTCACCACGATATGAATTTCTAGCATACTCAAGGCACCTCTTCTCAATTCTCTTGCGTCGGAAGCAAAACTAATCCAAGTGATTAGCACGGCTACAAAACATGCAAACAAAGTCTTCCTCTCTCGGCTTAGGCATTTCTTTCCTCACTTCTCTCTTGGGGTTGAAGGATGGCTTTGGGTTGGATGGGTAGTGAGTTTTGGTGGATTTGATTGTTGCTTCCTCTTTATCGTAGTTGGAACTAGGGATAAACTTGGGAGCACTCTTCTCACCCTTGTCCTCACACCTCTCAAACCTAACACCCAACTTGTAAGTGGACTTGGTCGCACTCTCCTTAACCCGACTCAAGTCATCCTCAATGATTTTCTCACTCACAATCATTCTCTCAAGGTGAGAAGTTAAATAAGCCACCTCCTTCTTTAGCTCGGTATTCTCTTTGGTAGCATGAAAAAGCTTACCCTTGAGAGAACCACACATCTCACACGGAGGGGATAAAACACTGTAGTGAGAAGAATGATCAATTTGGCACTTAAGATCTTTAATCTCAATGACAGAAGCCTCCAAATCAGATCTAAGTAAAGGACAACTAGTGCAAACACCAAGCAGCAATGAACGAGCGTTGAGCTCACTGAGTTTCAATTTGGCACCCTTAAGTTGACACACAACTTGAGTGTGCACCAACCACAAGTCACCATAGTTCACCATGATCATTTTGTAATTTTCATATGGCTTAGCACTCATATCATCGTGCACTAACTGAAGAGAAGCAATTTCAGAACAAGAATTTTCAAGCTAAAGATTCAACTTCTTGTTTTCACGTAAAACCTTGCAAAGCAACTTATCCTGATTGAACAAAGGATTCTCAAATTCAGTGACTCAAAGAGAGACTCTTGAAGGATAGATCATCACTTACATTGGAGTCAGAGTCAGAGATATTTCTCGAAGACTTGCCCATGAGGCAAAGGCCAGTGAAGTCACCTTGCTTGCGCTTGGCCTTCTCATCCTCTTCTGAGCTAGATGAGGCATCACTGAAAAAGTCAAAGTCGCTTAGAGTAGCACATGCTCAGGACATGATCTTCTGAACTTCTTCTTCTTGTTATCCTCGAAGCGGTACTTCTTCTTGTTGTTGCACTTATTGCTAGAGTTATTCTGGTTGGTGTAGTTGTACTTATTGGAGGAGTCGAGCTTCTTCCTCTTGGGGCAGTCAGTGATGAAGTGGGTGGTATCACCACACTCAAAGCAGCCCCTAGGTGATCTCCTCCTCTCCTTGCAGATCTTGTGCAAGGCGCGGAACTTTCTTACCAGTAAGGCGATCTCATCATCTGGGATGCTCTCGTACTACTCATCAGAAGTTGCAGTCAAAGAAGATAAGGCAAACTCCAAAGCAGATGAGACAGTGTTGGTGGGGTTAGCATTATGGCCACCAGCACAAGCACTAGTAATCAAAACTTTACTAGTAAGAGAAGCATCATGATTCGAATGACCTTTCCTAGACAATTAGTGTGATTTGAGCTTGTTAAACAATTTTCAGTGTCTAGGGTAGCAAAATCAGCAGATTCCTCCAAAGCAGTTATTTTCATACCCCACATATGATCATCAAGACCATACAATAATTATTTAGCACGTTCATTGTTAGAGTAAGCAAGAGTACCACAAGAATGTAAGCTACTCACAATGGACTCAAACCTAGCAAAGCAATCATCAAGAGATTCATTAGGTTTCTGAGCAAAGGTTTGATATTGCCTATTGTAAGTATCTTTACGGGAAGACAATCTCAGAAGATCCCTCATATGTATTACACAATTTTAGCCAAACATCATGAGCATATTCTAGGTGTGAGACACGATCATACACATTCCTACCTAAAGTAGTAGTAATGAGATTTAAAGCCTTATAGTTGTTCTCGTACCTTCTCAACTCACCTTGGGTCACGTTGTCAAGCGTCATCGGGATCACGTACGCCCCCTAGACAATCTCCCAAATAGCACGACCCTTGCTCAAGAGATAGTTGTGAGTTCAATTTTTCCAGTAACTGAAATCCTTGCCATTGAAGACCACAAGCTTGATGACACTTTTCACCATGTCGCCTTCGGGTCACAAAGCCTATTAAAGCCAACTAGAAATTAAACCGGCTCTGATACCAATTAAAGGATCGGATAAGGTGACCAGAGGGGGGATAGGAGCTAATTGAAATTCTTCACCAGACCTTGGCATGCGTACCAAATTGGACCTAATGCGCCTCTCTTCTAGCTCGGTTAAGACCACATAGCTATTAAATAGCCATTGGCCCTCGAAATCAGGTTAGGTACCTAAAACCAGAGCGGAAGCATAAAACAGTTCAATCAAAAACATGACCCATAACTCCACCAACAAATCACGAGGATAAACTTACAGTGAACCGGGTCAATAATCAAAACACAAACCCCCATGACAATACTTTCCCCCTCACAAGCATTTCATCGAGCACCTTCTGGACGTGACCGAGAAACCACCACAAAAGAACGGCGAGAACCTAAGAAAACTCGAGCCTTCGATCCAGCGGCTCAAGAACAAGATCGACTTCCACTTGCAAGAACCCTCAATAAATCAGAAATATCACAACTTTACAAACAACGCAGTTGAAAACACAGACCTTGCTGGCAGAGCTAAGACCGAAGGGCGAGCACCAAAAACAAACAAAGAACGAAGAAGCCTTAGAGTAAAAAATGGCCAGAACTCTGGCCGTGGAAACAAAAATCCTCAAGCAAGGTTTCTCCAGCAGTGGAGATTGGCCGCAGCATCTAGACAGAAATGAAACTGAGGACCTGCTACTGAGTGGTAGATAAACACCACGAGCCGGACCTCACGCAGAAAAATGAACTCAAGCAGAGAGCAGGACCCGCGAGCAGAGCAGCGAACCAAGATCCAATCTCAGGACAGCAACTGAAGCCTATGCGAGTGGCACAGACTGGCGGGGAAATCCAGACCGGCGACGCCCAGGCGGTAAATGAATCGAGAGGTCCGGTGGCGAGGCGGTGAGGAACTGAGCAAAGAAATACAAGACCAACGACGGAAGTGAAAAACCGAGACCGAAAGCATGAACTTGAAGAAAAAGCGCTCAGATCTGATCGAGAAACAGGGGGAAATGAGCAGCATAAAACAAGATGCAAAAACTCAATTTTTCCATTAAAATCAACAAGATTCACATGAAACACAGAGGTTACGGCTCTCCCTCCCTCATTTGATTATTGGAACAAAAATCTAGTTCATAGCTCACTCTCTCTATTCTAGAAATGTGAAATGAAAATGGAGAAGTGGTAAGGAGGTCCATCCCTCTAGGGTTCTATTTATAGGCCCAAGCAAAAGACTAAAAGACTAAAATGCCCCTATGGTCTAATACAATAAAAACAGCAAAGTAAGGGTAGCAGGGTCTGATGTGGCCTGTCGCATCGACCCATCCGTCTTCTGCTTCAACTCGATGCAACCTCCACGATGATGCCACGTGCACCATTCGCGTGCGCGCCTCCATCAGTCTTAAGGCCAGACTGGAAAACCCTAGCCCGACTTGCTTCCAGGTGAAGCAAGCCGCTAGATCTTGACGCGTGTCACACGTCGTCTTCATCCTCCCATCGGTTTTGTGGCGCAACCGATAAACCGTAGCCCACTTGGTTTTGAGGCCCAAACCAAGAAAATGTCATGGTGGTTTTGAGACCCAAATCACCAAACCATAGCTCCCGGTTTTGATGCCCAAATCAGGAAACCCAAACCCATCGATTTTGAGGCCAAACTGGGAGAAACCGTTGACCTTGGTTTTGAGGCCAAACCAAGAAACCTGCACTCCTTATCTCATTGTGCACAGTGCAGACCGCACACATCATCACCCAACATCCTGATCATCCAGCCACTGAATAACCGACCTGTGCTTACCCATCCCCGATCCTCTACACCAGGTCTCCTTCTCCTGCCATGATCCTCATCGCTGTTCGTTGTGCCGCACCTACCACTTGCACACCACAAGACAAGCAAACGCGATTCTCCAACCAAGATAGATAAGAAAGGTAGAATCACGGATACTTCCCAGATTCAAATTCAAACCGAGGCAAGACAATTACTCATCACAATCAAACCAAGGTATAGACCACTTGGTTTCTCAAGAGAGAGAGAGCACATGTATAAAATAACAGAGAGGCAAAGCCTGAGGAACTAAACCTCAGCAAGACTTACCCATTAAAATGGCCATAAATAGCTGACTCCTGGCATGCAAGGCTTATTGGGTGAGCTCTATCTGTAAGCACAAACATGCACTATGAGTATGTCCTTACTTTCATATTTTAGCTTCTAGTCTTAGTTAATTTAAACTTTAAACTTACCAACCTAAAATAAGTCAATCAAGAGTTGCAATACAAGTAGTTATAGCAAAGCCATTAATACGTCACTAGCCATCAATCCAGTTCTTAGTTACATTCTGACAACCACAAGACAAGTAATTACTCATATCTGAGAGTCACGGTGATTCAAATCGATGTACATCATGCAGTCAAAACCTGATACATACGACACATATGCTTCCGCTCTAGTCCACGTATGCCACCCGTACGTCTCCTGCAGGCAGTCCTCGTACATGAAAACCTTTCACACTAGCTCAATAGCATCGGATGGATACTACTACTCCCAATTCCACCTCTTAGCCCGACGGAGTAACCCGCGGGACCTACCCCAGTTTCTCTCCCCAAGCCAACTATTGAAGCAGTAGGCTTAAGCTGGACATTTCTTGAGGGACATGCTACATCAGTTTACTAGGTCCCGTATATCCAGCATGTGATCAGTATGTTGAATACTTGCTCGCAGGGACCAACACATTGGTCCTTAACCGACAAAGATGGGGCTACAACCTTGGAGATCTCGACTTTCCACGTCATTTTGTCTGCCATTCCCAACCAATGATCCTCCACTTCCCCCTAAGGGCCCTGCTTGGTCTCAGGTTAACAATCCAACCATTCTCCAACTAAACTAAAGATTGATCAAACCCTAATCTCACGAGTGGGACCCTCCACTCGACTTCTATCATAGTCTATCCTCTAAGCATAGTCGTTGCTAATGGTAATCCACCAATTGGTAGGGTTAACAAGGATAATTAGAAAGATTGATCTTAATGCAGCTACAGTGTCATGCAATTCCTATATAGATTTAATGCACAATCAACTAGAGCATAAAGTAATGATTCCAATAAAAAGACAAGGATCATTGGTTGCAATTCACCAAGGCTTTACTTGCTAGCAGACAATGTTAGAATCTTCGTAACTTGGCGCTTGTGGATCACCGTACACCTCCTGGACTGAGTCCTCGTGCTGGTTGCGCTCGACTCGCATGTTTTCTAGCGGATGCAACAAGGTTCAATGAATAATAAGTTGAGCAAGAGAACGTAATGTGTAAACATCAGTGTGATATTGACCCACATGTATAAATTTTTGTATATGATTTTTATTATGTTATTTGATTAATTTTATATTGGCTTATATAGGATTGAGCACTGAAATTTTTATAACATGAGTTTCGCCAGGCTTGTAACCAATTCTGGTTTTCATGCTGGTTCATAGGTTCAAGAAAAATCTTCAAACCAAAATTTGGCATCTTTCCCTTCAAGGATTATTTTTAATGATTTAAAGACTAGCAAGCAAAGATTAAACTCTGACATTATTTCTATCTATGGAACCATTATGAAATATTTTATATGAGATATCAAACAGTAACCAAGGTAGCAAGCAAAGTTTCAAGATTTATCTCTGTATGGATATTTTTAAATAATTCAAATGAAGTTTTAGTTCCCAAAAATTTATACAGTGCGCAAATGTTCAACTAACCACAAGGTTAAGTTCTGTACACATATTTGATCAAGATGGTTCATATAAAATTTACTTTGCAAATTTTGGATAATTCTATGAATTTCTACACAATTTTGAAGTTTGGATAAATTTCTGCTAATTAAAACAATTTGAAAAGGATTAAAAACTACCCAATGGTCAATGGGCCTAAAGTGGCCCATGGCTTTGCTCCAATGGCCCAGCCCAGCACCACAGTTGGCCTGGTCGGCCCAGCCAGCAGTGCGCTGGCACGTGGAGCAGGCGCACCACCGATGTTGGCCATCGACCCCACTGCGTGCAGCCCATGCCACTGTTATAGCAGTGTCACCCTCGTGCCAACCCCCACCCACTCCTCCCCTTGTCCATTCGTGCAAGAGCCTGACCAGAGGAACCAACCAAGCGCCTCCTTTCTTGCTTCCACCATTGATGTCCCTCAGTCCACCCCCAACCCATCACTTTGTCATGTCCCCGCTCCGACCAAGAACCAAACCGAGAGCACGCCATCGCCCCGATGCTCGCTGGCCATAGCTCATCGTCGAAGACATCCTAAGCTCGATGAATTTCCACTTTTCGCCGCCATGGGTGAATAGTGCTACTGCTGTCCTCTCCGCCAAATTCGCTGCTACCGGTGAGCATATTGTCCATCTCTTACGTCATTGAGTAACTCCAGGGTGTGGCAAACCTCACTGACCTCTTCTCCTTTGCGGCCAATGACCGGAGCAAATTCACCTCGCATCATCGTCTGCCGCCCCTACCACCTCACCATTTACAGCTTGACCTGGACCACCTCCACCCCTCCATTGATGTGGAGCTGCAGAGGGAATCACTAAAGCTCAAGGAGTACATAGAGCTACACCACATCACCGGCACTGAGCCATCGTTGTCCAATGCCACCACACTGGTGAGTTTTCCACCACTGCACGCTGCCCCACCTCACTGGTGAGTTTTCCACCACTACACACCGTCCCACCTCACCGGTCATCTCCACCCCCATCTTGTTGCCCAGCGCGCTGGCCATAGGCCCCTGGTG
>VSTD030004875.1:0-10057 GCA_008808055.3 Sporobolus alterniflorus
GAAATGAAATTAGATATGTGGTAAGAAGTCTCATCCCTCTAGGGTCTTATTCAGTGGTATGACAGACAGTGCTAAACAGTGCTAAATAGTGCTAAACAGTTGCCACTGGTCTTATTTATAGGCTTAAGCAAAAGACTAAAAGAATAAAACGCCCGTAGAGCCTAATACATAGAAAATGCTGATTTTGGGGTAGAATGGTCCGACGCAGTCCGTCGCATTGGCCCATTCATCTTCGACTTGACCTCGATGCAATATCTGTGATGGTGCCACGTGCACCATCCGCTGTCGCGCCTGCGCCAGTTTTGAGGCAAACTGAAAAACCATAACCCGACTTGCTTCCACGCGAAGCAAACCGCTAAATCTCGACGCGTATCCCACGTCATCGCATCATCGAATTGATTTTGAGGTGCAACCGACAAACCATCGCCCACTTGGTTTTGAGGCCCAAACAAAAAAACTGTCACGGTAATTTTGAGGCCCAAATCACCAAACCGTAGCTGCCAATTTTGAGCCCTAAACTGGAAAACCCGAAGCCACCGATTTTGATGCCAATTTGGTAGAAATCGTTGCCACCGATTTTGAGGTCAAATCGAAGAAAATCGTCACCACCGGTTTTGAGGCTAAACCGAAGAAAACCGTCACCACCGGTTTTGAGGCCAAACCAGAGAAAACCATCCCAGTGGTTTTGAGGCCAAACCACTAACAAACCGTTGTCCTTGGTTTTGAGTCTCAATCAAGAAACTTGCACTCTTCGTCTCCACGTGCACGATGCAGACCGCCCACGGTGTCACCCGACCTCTCGATCGTCTGGCTATTGAGTATTCGACCTGTGCGACCATCCTAGTCCTCTGCACCAGGTCTCCTACTCCTACCATGATCCTCGTCGCTGCCCGTCATGCCGCACCTACCACCTGCACATCACGAGACAAGTAAACATGATTCTCCACATGATACAAAGATAAAAGTAAAACTACCAAAATGTTCCAAATTTGAATTCAAACCTCGCCAAGTCAATGACTCATCACAATCAAACCAAGGAATAGACCACTTAGTTTCTCAGCTATGTCTTTGGGTCATTTTCATTTTGGATTCTAGAAAGATGGAACAATACCTTGTTCGATGGTCAGTATCTTTTTCGTGGACACATGCAATAGAGAGGCTTGTCTTGCATTTGGCCCCTATCGCGGTCTCAATTTGAGTAGCCACCTCTGGTTTGATTGCGATTCTTTCTGGGATCATATGTCATGTTCTCACTTTCTGGCCGCAGAGGTCTAAAATTTTTCTCCCAATTTTCCGGTGGTCCGCATCCATCCGAGTCGATGCTGTGAACTTGTCTGTGAGATGTATCAAAACTTGATGTGCCCTCTTTGCTCTTACTGTACTTGAATGCATGTGAGCTTTCATTCTCGCTTGTTGCTTTTCTCTGCTGAGCCAGCTTGTGGAAGTGTAGGACCTCCGCTCTACTGAATTACTCTTCGTACAACTCCTCCAGTGATCTTGGGTGTTCCCTTACCAAGTGACTGTGGAGCTGGTCAGCATGCAACGCTTTTATAGCTTGTGTTAGGCTGAGCCCAATCGTGCACATGCAAATCCACTATGCATTTGACTCTTTGCATGTGAGGTGTAAAATGCATAAGGCGTTTGCATTGTCTCATCTCCAACCAACAATGCAAAATGCATCACTGGGCCAACAACCAAGAATGCATCGTCGGGAGGAGACTTCCATTTTGCTTGCTGGCTGGAGGCGGATGCATTTTGCATCTCGTATATAGATGGCCGGTTGGAGATGAATACATGCCACTACAGTGCCACCGGGCATTCAAAATGAGTATGCATGCCGATTTGACTGCCCAGTTGGGCTCAACCTTATGGTCTGCTCTCGTCTGATACCTCTGGGGCTTGTGCCTTAAGACAAAGGAACCTGCGGAAGAAATCTGGTAATGTCTCTCTTTCGTATTGCTGGCATGAAAAGAAATCTTCTGTGCTGACATCTGCTTGAAAACACTGAAAGTTGACTAGGAATTTTTTTGAGCTGTGCCCATGATGCGATGGATCTCAGTGGCAGTCTTGCATACCAATTGGTTGCTATATTCTCGAGTGATGTGATGAATGATTTGGTGAGGGTTGTTTCATCCCCACCAAACAAAGCTATTGCTGCCTCATAAGAACATGAGAAACTTTCATGGATCGAACTCTCTGTGGTATTTTGACAGAGGTGCTGCTCTGTATTGAAGCGGCCATGGAGCTAGCTGTAAGTTGTCAGCCAGGGGACACTTACTGTTGATGTTGTTTTGTCTTGACTGGTGAGATGGATCTTGCCGAGGAGGTTGCCTCAGTTGATTTTGTCGTGGTGAAGGCTCTTGCTCTGAGGGCTGATGTTACTATTGACAAATGTGCTCTATTGCCTGTTACAGCTCTGTCTAAGTTGCTCTTTCTTGTTCGATCTGTTATTGCATGACCTAGGCTCTTTTCGTCGTTGCCTTTCTTCTGGCCAATTGTTCTTGCATGAGTTGCAAGCGCTCATTTTCTTGATGAAGGCACGCAAGCTCATCTTCGATGATTGCTTCAATTTCCTCTTCTGAATCTTGCAATTGCCTTCTTGAGTTTCAGTCTCTTGATGTTGAAGTGGTAGCTAAGTGCTTCGCGTGGAGGTGTTCATGGCGAGCGCCTCCGTTTGGGTTGTTGTTTGCTCTGGTGGCTATTCAGGTCTTGTGGTTGCTGCCGTTGTTGGACAAGGCTCTGCGGATGTTTGTGGTTGAGTGGTTGTTTGGGTTGTTTCGAGGACCTGACCTCCGACCGCTTGCGATGAGCCTTCGACCGAAGCTCCTTTGCAGGCCTCTTCTTGGGTGGAATTTTATGGGCGTTCTCTCGAATTCATAAACGGTGGGTGTCAATGTTGGGTTTCGATCGCCGAAGGCTAAGAACTCCAACAAGAAAGGTGATGTGGCTCAGTCTATAAAAGGAAAGATGGCACTAAGAATGAGGTAAGCAGTCGCTTTAACTTTTTTCCACCCACTCAACGGGGTGTCCGTGCGGGTCTATTTATGGAGGAGGTCAAGGATCTTATTATAATGCCTTAAATATCCCTAACTACCTACCCCGCCAATAGAGTATACGATTAGGGGGGGTAATCTAGTCTATTATATTAAGACACCGCCTTGCTAACCCCTAATGAGGCACTAACATGTGTCGGTGCTGACTCAACAACATTCGAGGAGCGTCTGTCGTGACACCTTCGGCTCGCAATCCTCCGTCTTCTCGCCCCCGAAAGATCCTTCCTTGCTGGCCCACTTAGACCTTCATCAGGCAACCTCTGACATCCTCAACTTCCTGCAAAACAACGACGGAGCCTCCTTCATGTTGTGTGTGGGCGTTATAAACTTGGAGCCTCAACTTGCGAGGGTTGTTTGAGGTTACCTTCGCTCAGAGATGAAGGCTCGCCCCCAACAGGCGGTGGCTCAGTGGCTCCATGCCGGTCTGGAACCCTAGCAAGCCTAGCTCCTGAGTCCAGGGACTGCTCTTGATGCCTGGTGTCCTGGCGATGGTTCAATGTCGCTGCCTCTGTCTGGCGATGGTTTGATGCCCCTGTTGGGATGGGCTGGTGGGTACTCTATTCTTTTGCCAAATCTTAGGGTGGGTCGTGGCCCACCCTATAGCTCTGCCCATGCATAGGGTCTCTAACCAGTTGGTTTGCTGTGCTGGTGGTTAGCTAAATGGACCCATATGTTTTGTAGGGGACCCATGTTTGATAAAAAAGGGCACCCATGTGGTACCAGATCTGTAGTACATGTGGATGAAAGTATCTAAATACTACTCCCTACATTTTTAAATTGTTATTATCATTGACTTTTTCATCGTGTTTTTATTTTTAAAATATTAGTTCAAATACACAAATTATAAGTTGTATTTTAATTTTCTTTAGTGATAAAAGTAAATCATAACAAAATATATAATCATTTTTAATAAGACAAATGATAAAAATAACCCAAAAATCAATAACAACAACAATTAAAAAATAGAGAGAGTATTAATGGAAGATCATTGATCACTTAAGATGGTGGTAGTGGTAGGTCAAATGTCCCGTCTAAGCTATTACTTTAGCTTGTCCTCAACATCCTTTAACCTTTTATAGATGGAACATAAGCATTATTCGTGTGAAAATGTGACGTAGGCTATTTCGAGTAAAAATCATGATTAACCAGAGTTGTTAGCAAACAGAATGGTATCGGGCCGAAAGAACATATAAATGAAGTTCAACAAATTATTGTACGAACATACTAAAAGACATGCTTGGTATAGCTAGTTTCTTCCTTCCCTACCCCTTTTCTGCAGCTCTGTAAGTAGTACTAGTCCCCGGTTCCTCGCCGTCGCGTTAGTATAGGGGCGGAGCTACAGGTCAGATCAGTGTGGAGTACAGAAGAGGAAAAAAATTAGAGTGAATTACTACAGTGTGGAGTACAGAAAAAATTAGAGTGAATTACTACAGTGCAACACAGTGCTGTTACCGTGTTAAAATCAGCAATTTTTCAGATTTGGGGTGGACCGTGACTCACCCCTTAGCTCCGCCCATGCGTCAGTACAGATGAGGTCCGGTCACCCGATGATGCGGCGGACGATGAGCCAGACGGAGTTCGCGCTGGCGGACGTGGCCGAGGAGTTGCAGCTGCCGACGCACGCCGAGGAGGAGGCGGCCTCGGCGGAGAAGAAGAAGGGCAGCAACCCGTACGGGTGGTCGGACTGGCGAGGCCAGCGGCGGAGCTCGGCCGCCGCGTTCCTCCGCGCCTGCGGGCTCTGCAACCGCCGCCTCGGCCCCGGCCGCGACACCTTCATGTACAGGTAGGTACGGTGTTAGATTCCGTGCGTGGTTTAAAGATTGAAATTAATGGGTTCCTCTTCTTCTTCCATCAGGGGAGACACGGCGTTCTGCAGCCTCGAGTGCCGGCAGCAGCACATCACCATCGAGGAGTGGAAGGAGAAGTGCACGGTGCTCTCGTCGCCGCCACAGGCTGATGACCCGGTGACGACGACGATGCCGGCCAGCGAGAGCCAGGTCGACAAGTCCGGCGCTAGCTTCCTACCCCGTACCGTACGTACATAGACATCATCTATGTGTACGTCGTCGGCCTGCCCATGGCCTGTGCGTGGAGCTTCCAACTATTTTTGTTTCCCTGAGTGATGCGTACATGCATGTCGATGGTGCATACGTACCGTATGATCCAGCTGGATTCCTCTTGGCAAGACGCGATCGATGTGATGGTCCGTAAGTACCGTATGCCGGCCAGGGTGACAACTATTTTTGTTTCCCTGAGTGATGCGTACATGCATGTCGATGGTGCGCGTGGCAATCGATCAAAATTTGGCGGTGGTTAGACAAATTTGAAGGGTGTACAAGATTACATATGTTTCATATATGGGCAAATTCCTTATTAGCTCCTAAAAAATTTTGAGTCACTTATCAGCACCTCAAAATTTTAAAATTCCATATCAGCCATCATTTTTATTTTTATTTCTTTATTCACCCAATTCCATCTAATTTGATACTTAACGATGTGAAATGGAGGGAGAAAAAAAATGTTTGTTCCATATCATTTTTTGCAAAGTTTTCTTATTAGCCATTTTAGTGTGGCTAGATTATTTAAATTATCTATTGAAAATATAAATTGATGCTTATTTCTTGTACATAAACAGTTTTACATGGATGAAAAATAAGAGAGCTTCATTTGACTCATGCAAAAAAATGATATATGGACAAACACGATTTCCCCCTCTATTTAACACTCTTAAGCCTCAAATTGGATGGAAGTGGGTGAATAAAGAAAGAAAAATAAGAACAAGGGATGGTAAGGAATTTCAAAATTTTGAGGGGCTGATAAGAAACTCAGACTTTTTTAGAGGCTAATAAGAAATTTGTCCTTCATATATAGATTTCTCTGTATCAATGAGAGAAAGTGCTTGGATTGCTTTTTTCGACATATTTTGAACATTCAAACATAAAAGCAACACACCAGATTTTCAATACATTTTAAAAACATAATTCCCATGCATATATATGTTTGTGGGAAAACTGTAAAAACTCACTTACAACATAGGGGGGGGGGGAGTATTTTTGTTTCAGCCAACCACACACAAGTAACACATAATTTTTAGATATCACCTTCACAACTTTGATCAACTAATGTATCTCTTATTTGACATCTAACATTGATCCTGACGCTTCACCTTAGCGTAATTACTAGTTAAAAAATATGATGTTAATAAATTATCAAAAATGTAAAATTCTAACCATGATAACGTGAGACACCATGAACAAACGTGAAAGTAAAAAAACTTATACATTATGATATATGTATATTTCAAACAATATAACATGATACTCAAATATGATAAATTATTTAGAGTTGTGTCGAAAGCATAAAACAAGAATCACATTAGTCAGTCAAAGTTGTGAGGGGCTATATGAAAATTATGTAGAACTTGTAGGTGATTGAGTGAAACAAAAATATGTGTAGGTGTAATTTTCCCTATGTTTTTAAACTATTGCACGCCTTTGTCGACATTATGTCCACGTTTCCTATTACGAGTCGCTGTGTGGTTCCGGTCCGGGTCCCTGTCGATGACCAGCCTGTGTCGTTGACCTGCTACAAGACTCCAAGCCGAGTCCACATGACCAACAGTGCGCCGACATGGTTGGACCGGGCGTGCGAGATTTCACGCGTCGTGGGCCCGTTCGTCAGCGAAGCAGTTGTAGGGTTGTAGTCTTTGCACTGTGTGTGCGAGGGTGACGGGTCACGGGTAACGTCCCCAGATATTGAAGTTCATGCCATTTTTGGCAAGCAGTGGTGTTTTCTTGCTGGTTTTTGAGGTCATCATCGAATGGATGATCATCTGTTTTGTGATTTTGGCAAGCCAGTTATATTTGAGGCTACTTTGGTCTAGTAGAAAATAATTACCTTTAGAAGAAGAGATGCCAATTAATTCTATTAGCAAACCTTGAGGGAGACTGTTGTAGCAAACCTTGAGTCAAAAAAGCCAGACCCCAAAGCTTCAAAATTGCTTTCAAGCTGGAAACTTCTCCAGAAGAACAACAATACACATCCCTTACACAAAGGTTGAGGGAGATGATTGGAAGCAGAGGTAAAATGAACCATGAACATCTCTCGGGTCAGTAATAAACTACACAGGCGGAAGTAACGTATTTCTGCTGGACGAGACCGATGTATCTTTTATATTCTATAAGAGGATACTAAAGAAGAAATTAGGTGATCAATCTTTCGCCTCTTTTGTCAAAGAATAATAAAAAAGTATAACAAATACATTTCCCATGTAATGTGAACGCGACATATCTTCAAGCTATCTTCATCGTCACAGCGGCGCGCGACGCACTATAGGGAGGTGTGCTACTTGCGGGTGTGGTGGTCCTTGCCTTGCTCCAGCGCCGTCCATTTGTCCCCCCAACACTTTCGTGCTTTGCTCTTCCTATTGTCGTTCTCCGCATCGTCTGTGCCAGCTTTATTTTCCACGTACCTCCAAAACTCTCTCTAGCTCTCTCTCTCTCTCTGATGCACTTGTTCAATGGCTTGGCGTGAGGTAAGAGAAAGGGAGGGGAGGGAGAGAGAACAAGACGACGGTGTTGCATGAGGAAGAATCGGCCTTTTGGCCGGGATTGCAACTTGCATTGGCACCCATTAATTTTGCTCAAAAAAGTTTGCTTGTGAAGAAAGGAAAAAAAAAGGTTTGCTAGTGGCTTGCGAGTGATGACCTGATCCCGTGGTAGCTACAATAGCACACACCTTGCTTCCCACAATGTGGCTGAAAGGAGATGGAGGCTGATCAAGTGGGCTATGATGCGATCAACTAGTGATCGGCGCTTGCCGATCGAGATGGACATGGATTCTACCGAAAATTTCAGAAGAAGGGAATTTGATTGGCACTGATTTTTGAGCTGTGGTTGTTGGACAGGAAGTCATATATCTTCTCAAGAGAACCGGTACAAGTAGTCTAATTTTCCAGTAGCATTTATATATACATAAGTACCAGTGGTCCATTAGTACCATATAACTATCTAATTAAGGATATTAACTGTTAGATTATACATATGTAGTAAGGTATTGGAATATTGATATATCCCGGACTGCAAATAAATCAGAAATACACCTTACCTCTGCCAACTCTATAGTACTGTCCGAGAGTCACACACAATGCATGTAGTCCATGAATTCTACAATATGACTACCATTCCTACGACATTCACTGCCATCCACCGCAAACATATAGTTGCTCACAAATCTACATATATGGCAGACATGATGAGTAATTGGTTTCATTTCATTGGTTCCTTTACAATAAAAAGTATGGCAGAGAAAGATTATATAACACCATTTCTTCCTCGTCTCAAAAGAAGAATCCAATGCGTGTGCCAATCAGTCGAGACCTATCTGAGCCAACAATCGATTAATTGCTTCTGGTGTCTGTTGGCTGTAGCTTTCATCTTCCGCCTCCGGTGAGCGTTAGGTCCCAAATGACACCAGCTGCAGTTCGCAACTGTCGACCCCGGACAAAACATATACTGTACTCCATAAATAACAAACGAGAATGATTCGGTCGACCTGGACAAATTTGTTCGGAACAGTGTGTGATGTGAGCTCTGATCTCGAGCTGCAACCGACGCAAACCTAAATTATTTTTCTCTTTTGTTTAACTAAAGGCGGGCACGCAGAGCATGGTGCTAGTCGTCAGTTGCAACAGCGGATGCGTTCAGGGGTGGCAGGGAGCAGGAAGGGCGCGTGGCACTATCATTTGGAGTTTGATTAATTAACCGGAGGATTGCCTGTTGCCAGATCAGTGAAAGCTCCCCAAAGGCAAATACCTTTTGTATAATACATCGCCTATGTGCATTATACAAAACACTAATCTGTACGGCGAGATATTGATGTATATTATCTGATTTTACTTGCGTAGACGTTCGTTTGCTTGTGGTTGGGTAATTATGAGGTTCATATGTAGTGGATTTTTTTTTTAAAAAAAGAACATGAGATGTGTAACGGTGATGGATCTGTTCATCGTATCAGTTATAAACAAGATATTAATGTATAAAATTGAAGTTTGCTTTGGCCGGATGTTATCACGATGTTAAGTGCAGCATGCATAACACATGGTTATAGATATAAATAGACACATGGCAAGTTTCAATTGCCCTAATGCCATTCAATTAAAACACAGACGGAGTTTTTACGCAATTGTTGCTTCTTCCAAAAGTCCAACCTCTTATACACAAACATAAATTAAATTTCATACTCCCACACAAAACTAGTGTAGTTTTGGAATTGACACCATCATAAACATGATATAGTTTGATCACTAATCAGAAGATAGTTTATAATACAGTGAATGTACTATGCCAAGAATCAATCTAAATGTTTAAAGAGAGATCGTCAAAGACTGTTGGCACAGAGATCACAAACTAAACTAAAACAACATGAGTTGAGATTTGATAGTCATTTCCTTACAGTATTATTATGAGTTGAGAGTGTATTTGTTTTTAGTTTTTCATCATTTTTTAATTAGCTTTCGAAAGATCCAAAAATTAGATGATCTAAAAAATGAGAAGTTGAAATCACTTTTTTTATAAGCTTTTAAATTTTTATTTTTAGGGTTATTCAGCTTTTGGATCTTTCAAAAACTAAGGATAAAAGTTATAAAAAACTGAAACAAACACCCCCTAAATCAACATCTAGTGGAACACTATTTTCCACAGCTTTTGATATTGTCGGATGGAAGTAATCATTTTCATTAGCCAGTGGCAAGGCGCGTCGCGTGTGATGCGCAAGTAAATGCAAGTCAGAGCGAGGCGCAGCGAAAAAAGAAAAAGAAAATCAAAAAAGAATTCCGACCTGCTGGCGACTGCATTCCTCCGCTCTACCTCTACGAAATGAGGTACGCTCGGTTTGTGCTTTGGCTGAAGATAAAATGGAGGTATTCTTCTCTACATATATAGAGATGATCAATTAAAAAATTTTAAATATAATTTTCTTGACATGCATCATATATACATCATTAT
>VSTD030004876.1:0-10056 GCA_008808055.3 Sporobolus alterniflorus
TGTTGAAATCATTAGCTTTCTCAAGTAGTCTGTAAGCATAGTACTCAGCCATTGTTGCTTTTTGGTGTCACATAGTAGTTGATGTTTGAAACATGATGTTATCATGAAAGCCATCTTCTCCATATGGAAATAATATTGGGTACTGCATAGACATAAACTTGTAGTGTCTTTCATTCATTTGTTGCAAATTTGATGTGCGATATTGTATAATTATGTCTCTGCCAACATCAGTGTGTCCAATATCACCAACTACTAAACCAACAATCTCTGATGTCACCAAAAAACTGAATACATCACCATGTGCATCAATGTCAGAAAAAATACTTATACTGTAATGGTCATTTGAATTGTCCAATAATCTTTCACATGCAGTCCTAAATAACTTGATAATAGGATTATGAGAATCTAGCATTTGTATCAAAGATTGCACAATGATTTCATTCACATGAAATGAAGTCCTTGACAATGAGACAATGTTCATTCTATTTGTAACTTCATGCTCTGTATCAAAAAGATATAATTGGGCATATTCAGGTCGTGCACCTAGAGTTAGAGTGAGAGATCCAATTCGATGGCAAACTTGTTCACTAATCTTGAAAACATATGGATCGTGACCATCATTTACTGAATCAATAACCTTTGCTTACCTACCAGGTGCCCTGCAGGTTCCCTTGTCTTCACTGATCGCTGGGGCCATTGTGCCTGCTGCTATGGGGTCATCCTCATCAGATGGTGGGGGTGCGGAGCCTCTATCCAAGAGGGCAAATTCTTGGACCTTCCTCCCGCCATCTACTCGGTATGTGTGTGGTGCAGAGTTCTATGGCATGCCATTCCTGCATCCAGCATTTCAGATCCTAGGTTTTGAAGGAAGCATTGGGTTGAATGGCAGGAGTCGCACATTACTAGCACCGAGAATCCGTCGGCAACCAGCGGTGTTGGTGGCATTGGCTACAGAGGTACCAGGCACAGATGGCACTCCACGGGGCATCATTGGTACCAAGATGTCCGGTGCTAGCATCCCTGGGAGCGCAGCCCCGAGTGGGGCAGCCTTAGCCCCTGGGTCCATAGGCGCCATGCGCCCGGAGTTGCCCGGACTGTATCTACCCGGTTCTTTTGACTTCGCGTCCCCGCCCATCAATTGGAGGTGGGTCGAAAGCGAAGTAGAGTTGGCATGCTTGTAGCTCACCCCTGTAGAGCGGTTGCTCCAAGAGACACTGGCCTCGGTCCACTACAACATTCTTCTCTCGGTCCAGGTTAGTCTGTGAAAGAAAAATGAAAAATCCGCCGCGTATCCCCAATGGCTTCCTTTGTGCTTACTTGCCTTTTTGTGTCTTGCTCCCACAGCTTCTATCTCAGGGCAGCACAGATGTTACCATCCTACAAGTAGAGATGACCCTTGCGTGAGAGGCCATCGCCGTTGTGAACGCTGCTCATGCTGAGGCCGTGCTTGCCGCCGAGACTTCCACTCGGGAAGCTGCTATGGTGCAGGACAGTGCAAACCTTCATATCAAGGATGCTGAGGACTGGGCTGCTCTAGCAGAGGGGGAGGCACTAGAGTCGGTGTCCCAAGTAGAGGTGGAGAATTCCGCAGTGTTCTCCTCTGCTCGTGCCGACGCTGAGGGCCTCGAGCAGAAAATCATCCACTTTGAGGATGTGCTGACGGAGGGAGCACCGAGAGAGTTTTGAGGAGCTCACCCTTCTGTTGACTCGAGGCTCCGAGCGATGCCATGCCATCATCGGCCCTCCCCAGGCAAGACATCTATCCAAGGGGATGCAGCTTGCAACCCTCCTCCATACTGAAATGGCTAAGGAACTTGCTGCATTTCAGGCGGCGGTGTCCTGCGCTGCAGAGTCAATGCTCGGGTGCTCGCCCAGCAACACTGCTCGTGCAGAGGTGGTAGGCGAGATGGTAGCCTAGTTCTAGAAGGTCGACAGGCACCGCTCAAAACTCGAGCGGGCTGCTGCAATGATCTACGACCTTCTGCTCAGACACACACCCGATCAGGTCTGACTGTTCGATCATCTGGATGTGGCCACCAGGCAGCTTAGAGAGGAGCTGGCCACGCGATGGGAGGCAGAGGCAGAATTGGAGGTTCTGCGGTCTTCGGCAGCGTGGGTTCTGGACTTGGTGGTGGTTGATGTCGATGGGTCATCTTTGCTAGCAACTTCCATGTCCGTGGTAGCGGAGCGGCTCGAGGGTTGGATTGACACCACGACTGCTAATGGGGTTCATTGGTGATCCTGTTCTGTGTTGGTGGTCGTCGTGTCATACTTCTTGGGGCTGGACGTCGACTTGGAGGTGCTCGGGTCTGGACGCAACGTGGGATTAACAAAGGGCGAGGTAGACGCTCTCTGGTCCCTGGTGCATGCGGCCTTGGACTCACTGGCATCACACATTCCTTCTTCAGTTGCCCGTAACCCTCCGAACAGCGTGGGGGAGTAGTGGTGGTAGCTTGTGTAGGTGATCCTTTTCTTTTTGTTTAATTATGAACAATCTGGATAAATTTAAATAGGTTATTCACACATTTTGAAACACTCATGCATCCAGTTACCATACCCTTCTTTTGCAAAGGAGAGGAAAAGTTGGTGCACAAAATTTTTAGATGCTAACCTAATCCGGGTAGCCCCGAGTGTTGTGATACAGCCAGGATCGCCTGTTTGTATCATGGAGCTCTTGGCCACATCACATACTCTCAAAAACCATAAAGGAATGTGTAAGAAAAAAAAGAAATGCCGAGGATTGGAATTTCTTATCTGATTTGCACCCCCCCCCGTACAGAGTCACGCCGCTTCGCCAATGGAAGAGAGGCCTCATCCTTTTCTTGGAGTAGCCGCTCACCTTTCTCGCCGTCCTATCACACTGGTTGGTTCGCTGTTGTTGATGTGTGGGACTGATCTCCACTTGTGGTGAATGAGGCATCGCACGGCCTGAGTGGCGAGGAAGTTGAAATGCCTAGCCTGTCGCACACTATCTCGATCGTGGGCCCCGAACGGCCGCTTTGGCTTTGCCTCAGTAGTATAAACAGTGAGGTGTTGAACCGTTCATTTTGCTCCTTAGGCCTTCAGCAAGTTTTCCATCGAGAGTTGCCCTTTCCCACCATTGATCCTGAAGCTCGCCCTGCTCCACTACCTGTGATGACTAGTGGGGGTAACAATGATCGATGCTCCCGCAGCAGGAGAGCTAGCTGTGATCGTTACCCATCATTGTCCCATCACCCAAGGTCAGGCACCTCCTCCAGTCATGCTTCATCGTCGGCCAAGTGAGTCATCCTGCACTGACGCTCATCTGGGCTCATTTCTCTACCGTGACATTGGCCTTTGCTCGTTGACTGGTGTAGGGCCTTGGTTCCCTCATCGGTTCCCTCCTCGGCAGTGATTGGTAAGCTATAGGACCAGCTCCTTGCCTGAGAGAGGGAACTTGACAGCTGAGAGAGCACCATCGCTGTGTGGGAGGAGAGTCTGACGGCCTTTGCTCACGCGATCGGGAAGGCACACGCGGGCCATGACGCTAGTCGTGCCCACAGGGGTGTCATCTGGAGTGACTACCTCACCCAGGTGAGCGCCTCCATCTCCCAGTCTGAATGGCCTAAAGCCCTCCATCGGACGCTAGATGAGCGTGTGATCCTCCTAGGCCTGCAGGGGATGGATCTAGGGGGGCGTGAGGCAATTTTGGCCGAGGAGCTAGAGTGCGGCCTGCGTTATCCCTATGGGTGCGACTGCCGGTGGAACTGGACGAAACCCACACACGGGTGCACGAGGTTGCCTGCGATTGAGCCACCGAGGTGGGGTCGCTATCGAGGCAACTCGTACGGGTGGCCGGTGTCCTAATCAATCTAGGCCTGCCATTTATTGAGGACATCCCCCAGCCTCCGAAGATAGCTTAGGATACCCTCCCAGCATTCACCCTTGTCCTAAAATGCCTACAAGAAACGCTGGACTCCAGTGCCGGTCCATGGGAGTGAGCCCCGTCCTCTCTCTCTTTTTTTGTTTCACCTTTGGGGATGCTATAAAAAACACATGCTAATATATATATATACATATATGTGTATATTTATATTTTTACTTGGGTGGAGTGGAGAAGTTGTGCCATTACACCCTTAGCCCCAGCGGCCCCACCCACCGTGAGTTGGGATGCTGGGGTCTAGGCTGGACATGCGGTGCCTCCCCACCAGGGGGCATCCCCGAAAACTATCATGATGGCGTTCTCTTTGGGGAACGGTCCTGCGTCACTCCCATCGGGTCCTTCATCGGGCTCGGTGCCCCAGGTGAGGGACCCTGAGGTCATGAAGCCCTGCATGATGCCACACTCCTTGAGTTTGTACCTAATGGGGTAGGTGTGGTTTGGGCAAGCCTCCTCAAGGAGCCTCTTGAAGTAGTATGTGGGCGTCCTTGCTGAGTGCCTGCCACTAAGCGCGGTGGTAGAGATGCACCCCATGCTAGAGCTGCCCGCTCCCCATCCGTGGTCCTTGTCGTGGCTGGCTGTGGTCGAGGTCCCTAGATGATGTTACTTGAGTAGCTAGTGACATCATCAGATGGTGCCTCCTTGTCACTGCTTGGGGTCGCCTCCCTGCCCGCCTGTGTAGGGTAGTGTGTGGTCACCTCGTAGTGGGTGGTGTGCTCTTGAATAAGTTGCTCTGTCCGCCTTGCTATGGGCTCTGCTCACAATGTCTAGGCAACGTTGTTGGGCTGCCCAGGTGGGGTTGGCAAGAAGCCTGGGGCTCATCATGCCGTCCCTGCCATGGCCATAGTAGGGCCTAGGACGTGAAGTCGACAGAGGGTGATGGCACCAATCTTGTCATTGATGGCGCTGCACCAGGCCTTGGTCGACTCATTCCCGCTCGAACCAAGCAGGGAGTCGAGTCAGTCCAACGCCAGCGAGCACACTCCACTAGTTACGTGGTGTGGATTTCTACCAGTTGATGGTACATCTTGTCCACCTAGTTGGTGGTGGGCCGAGGCGGCGTGCTCGGGGATTTGGCTTTGGTGGCCCGGGCCTGGGTCTCTCCTGGGCAGACTGGAGGGGCCAACTCCTTGGCCTGGGCCTATGTGGAAGTGACATCCACCATCAGGGTCCTCTTCGTCTTGAGTGCAGGCTCGCACCAAGGCGATATGTTTGGCTGAACCACAGTAGCGGTCTGCTTGCCGGTGAGGTGACTTCATCGTGACACCGTTCCAGGCTCAGTCGTGAGATGCTGAGCATGGGCTTGCATCAGTTGTCCTTCATAGTGAGTGCGATGCTGCTCAGAGGGGTGGTTAGTTTCTGGTCATGGCTCCACCATTCACAGGGGAAACCTTGTCGTGGCAGGAGGATTCTCCTTCCATGTTGTGGTTGCAGTGGGGGCAAATGGGGCCCCCGTGCTGCACCGTCTATGGGAAGGGGGGGTCGAAGCTTCCTTCCCCAATCAACGCAGTGAGGAACTCCTCGATGGAGTCCTCGATCGTGCCCCCCTACGGGGTAGACACCCCATTGCGAGTTGAGCCCATGAAAATGGTGCCTTCGTTGCCACTCCTGGGGGATAGACTCGGGCTGCCGAAGTAGTCGGTGATGAACTCAAAGTTCCCAAGGCAAACGGGCTCACCGAGAGAGAATCCACCGCATGCTAGGCGCTTTCCATTGGCCGTGATGGCGATTGAAGATGATGGGACCATCTAAACTTCTAGAAGAGTAGCATGCTACAAATCCCCCTTCCAGGCACACCAATTGTCAGTGTTTTTTGCACTAACAAGATATAGAGTGGTCAAGATTATGTGTTCCTGTTCTGAGGTGGTCTTGTGAACTATGAAAAACTACAAAGCACAATATAGTTTATCCTGGTTTAGGCCCCTACTATGAGGTAACAGCCCTACCACCAACATTTTTTGTATTGAAGAAGAAGAACAGTGTTACAATTGAGTGAGCGGAGAGCTCGAAGAGTTTGCTAAGTGAAAGGGGGAAATTTCTTGTGTCCCCTTGCCTGAAGGGTAGGGGGCCTTTTATAACCGGGAGGCGGCTGGATAACTACAAGCTATTTATTTCTATATCCACGAAGGGATTTACATGACCAGTGGGTCCAATCTTGAGAAGGTCGGTTGGAGGCTTCAATGGTGTTCGGGCCTCTTCTGGAGTCTTTCAGGCTCTCTCTTACTGTTCCCCGGGCCCTCTGTGGTAGTGGGGAGAACGGTGCCGGAGTCCATTCTTGGAGAGGTTGTTTAGTGAGGTCTTTACTTCATGGCAATGTCTTCCCTTGTGGAGCGATGAGGTGGAAGGGCTAGCCTCCTCCGCTGCACCGGCCTACGGCACACGATGACCTAACGAGGGGACAGGGCTTGCCTGTGAGGCTCCATCTGGTCTTGTCACGATGACGGTCGGTGATGTTTGTTGGGGGAAAGGAAGCTTTTCTGATGTGTTGTTATAGGCTAGAGGTTTTGTCCATATTGGTACCTGTCCATGGAATATCACATAGTAAAATGGACTCTTACCAGGTGCTGAGTACCCCCTGGCAATGTCATGGTGTTATTTAGGCATGTCCCCAGGCAAAGCGACATCGGGTGGCACCGGGATGGATTCTCAACTCGAGTGCTTAGTGCCAGGGGTACGTGGGCTCCTACCACTACGTCCTATCATGGCTAGTGCTTATGATTGATGCTACCCAAGGCCCACGATGGGCGATACTTATCTGTATCGGGGAGTCCCCAGTCGTGCGGAAGCCTGAGTCCCCTTCTCAGGTAACTGGGTAAGGTGGACAGGTGGTGAAATCTCATCCACCTGTGCTTAATCGTAGAGTGATGGAGTGATGACTTGGTTCGACACTGTGATTAGTTCATTTTAGTTTGGTGGGCCCATCTCCTCAGCCTGTAGAGGTAAGGTCACCTCCTGGTACAGGGTGTGCGGTTCCCCAGCCATATGCCGCTGTAGGAAACTGATCGTATCCTAGAGTTATGGGCCGTAATCGGTGGCCTATGGTACCCGGGGTAATTTACCCAAACACAGGGCTTTAGAAAATTCATGTCAGTTGCTTGCCCATGTTGGAATGTGACATCTAGAAGAACACTAACCAGAGACATTGTTGGTCGTTACTTTGAAGAGAAAGCAAAGATCAAAACCTTTATTAAGCAACAATGTTAAAGAGTTTGTTTTATTGATTGTGAATGGAAACTCCACAAGAAGGTTATTGGTTTTGTCATGGTGAAGGGCCACAAAGGGGATGATATTGGTAAAACAATAATGTGGTGTTTGGCTGAATGGGAGATTAATAAAGTCATGACAATAATAGTTGATAATGCTAGCTCCAATGGTTGTGGTGTAGATTACATTCGGAGACAAATGAATAATCAGAAAACTAGCATTGCTTTGGGAAAATATCTTTACATGAGGTGTGCTGCTCATATAATTAATTTGATTGTTTCTGATGGCTTAAAAGAGATGGATGCCTCAGTTAAGTGTGTTAGGGCTGCTGTTTAACGCCATTCATGCTCCAAGCTATTATTTGTACAAAAGATTGGCTGCAGTGATCAACTCCTGTCAATATAGAGGAAGATGCCGAAGAGCTAGCACAATTAGAAGAAGGCAAGCTTGTTTACTTTGCAGTTATGTTTTGAATCATCTTTAAATTTACAGTACTCCTGCATTCTCTACTTTGCTGTTATGTTTTGAATCATCTTTAAATTTACAGTACTCCTGCATTCTCTACTTTGCTGTTATATTGTTAACCTTTTGGAACTGACTTGCTAGTTTTCCTTATGTTTTTGTTGCATTTCAGAATTAATTGCTGAGCATAATGCTGGAAAAAGCTGCTGAGAAGGCTACTAAGTCACAATCGAGTAGATTCTGTCACCAAGCCAAGTTCTGGTGCTATTTGTGTTGATTAGAGTTGTTGAGGTGGCATTGAACATATGAAATTATAGTGATGAACTTATATAGTCGGTCTGCTTTTTTATTCTTATATAGTGTTGAACTTATATAGTCGGTCTGCTTTTTTATTCTTATATAGTGTTGAACTTATATAGTTATATATATAGTGACACCATTACTCCTGGATGTTCCTTTTTGTCTGATATAGTCGATCAACTTATATAGGCCTTTTGATTCTGTAAAGGTTGAATAAGCCTGAATGATGGTAGTGCTGCGATATTGTATATTGTGTACTGTTTATTTCAGTTTAAACCCAAAACCGAACCAGAATTGTCGGTTAACTGGATGGTCGGTTTTCTTTTTGAGAGACTGTACTTCAGTTTTTATTCTCTGAAAATCAAATTTTGAAAAAACCCAAAAAAATCCAAACCAATCGGTTTCGGATAATCGAACGCCCGGGCTGAGGATAATCTGATTTGATCTCTTCTTCATGCTCCCAGGTGGCTTCATCCTCGGTGTGGTGACTCCACTAGACCTTGCACATTCCAATAACCTTGCTGCGAGTCACTCTTTCTGTGGTATCCAAAATCTTAACTGGCCTTTCACTGTAGGTCAAATCTCCACCTAGATCGAGCTCTACCATTAGCAACTGCGAGGTCGTTTAACATTGAGAGATTGAGATACTCCATTTATCGATGCAACTTTGGTCACATTGGACGAGCAAACATGGTGTTGCAGTAATTCTTTCGGGCTTTCGTGGTCACTGTATATTTCACATCGATGACTAATGAGATAATGTCTCCATAGCTCCAGGTCATGAGTGGGGTAATTCTCTTCATGCTTCCTTAACTGATGGGATGCATACAAGACCACTCTCCCTTCTTGCATCAGCACACATCCTATGCCTTGCCATGAAGCGTCACAGTAAATATCGAAATTCTTGCTCACGTCTGGTAGGATTAGCACTGACACTGATATGAGTCGTTTCTTCAACTCTTCAAAACTAGCCAGGCATTCTAGGGACCATTCAAACTCCTTTTTCTTCTTAAGTAATCTCGTCATTGACTTGGCTATCTTAGAAAAATCCTTTATGAAGCGCCGATAGTAATCAGCCAATCTGAGGAAACTTCAGATCTTCAAGGCACCTGTCGGTGGCATCCAGTTTAGTACATCTTTCACCTTGCCTGGGTCTACTAAGACTCCTCTAGCCGATATGACATGGCCAAGAAAAGCAACTTTAGTTATCCAAAACTTGCACCTACGGAGCTTGGCGTACATTTGGTATGCCCTAAGCTTTCCCAACACTAACCTTAGGTGAACCTCATGTTCTTCCTTGATCTTTGAGAATATAAGGACATCGTCAATGAAGACTACTATGAACTTATCCAAGTATTCTATGAACACCTTATTCTTGAGGTACATGAAGTAGGCGGGTGCATTGGTCAATCCGAAGGACATAACTGTGTACTCATACAATCCATATCTTGTATGGAAAGCTATCTTTGGTATGTCCGACTCTTGAGTCTTCAGTTGGTGGTACCCCGATCTCAAGTCAATTTTGGAAAATACGCTAGTCCTTTCATCTGGTTGAAGAGATCCTCGATCCAGGGAAGAGGATACATGTTCCTAATGGTCACTTCATTCAAGGACCGATAGTCCACGCACATTAGTTGTGTTCCATCTTTCTTTTCCACGAACAACACAGGTGCCCCACAAGGGGATGAACTAGGGCGGATAAATCCTTTCGATTGCAACTCGACAGTCTACTTCTTCAATTCCACTAGTTTATTTATGGCCATCCTATAGGGCCACTTGGAAGTAGAGGGCGTTCTAGGTAGCAAATCAATAATGAACTCGATGTCGCGATCTGGCGGCATACATGGCAACTCTTCTGGGAATACATCTAGGTATTCTTCAACTACTCAGATTTCTTCCAAGGAATTTCCATGTACATGGTTGAGCATACTGGCTTGGTCAGTGGCCATGACTGCAGAGAATTCCACTGTAGTGCCATGTTGCGTGGTTAACCTTACTGCTCTTTTGGCACACAGGATGACTCCATCATACTTTCTCAACCAATCCATACCAAGGATGATATCTATGCCCTTGATGTCCAAGATGATGAGGTTTGCTAAGATGTCTACCCCCTTATGGTAATACTAACTGTTGGACATATATGCTTTGTCCTCATTTCGCCTCCCAGTGAACTAACAAGCATGGGGTGC
>VSTD030004877.1:0-10056 GCA_008808055.3 Sporobolus alterniflorus
AGGAGCTGAATTTGATGGGCACGGGGGAGTCGTGCACCTTCGCTGAAGCTGAGCAGGACGTGGCGTGGCAAGCTGCGATGCAGGAGGAGATTGACTCTGTCAAGCAAAATCAAACCTGGGAGCTGGCAGACCTGCCTCAGGGTCATTGTGCTATCACTCTGAAATAGGTGTATAATCTGAAGCGGAACGAGGCAGGGGACATCGTCAAGCATAAAGCCAGGTTGGTCGCACGTGGGTTCATGCAGCAGCAAGGGATTGATTTCGACGAGGTCTTCGCTCCAGTTGCACACATGGAGTCTGTGCGCCTCCTCCCCACGTTGGCGGCTCAGGAAGGGTGGCAAGTCCACCACATGGATGTGAAATCCACGTCCCAATCCACAGTATGTCGACTGACCGATCCATAGGTCCCCACCCAATTTCTCTCCTCTACCAATCAATGAAGCAGTAGGGGTAAAGCCAAGCATCTGTAGATGAACATACTACATTGGTTTACTGGGCCCGTATCTCCAGTATGTGATCAGTACATTCAATATTTGCTCACAGGTACCAACTCCTCGGTCCTTAACTGATACAGATGGGGGCTACAATCTTGGAGGTGCCGGCTTTCCATATCATTCTCCCCGCCGTTCCCAACTGACGCTACTCCACTTTCCCCTAAGGGCCTCACCCAGTCTCAGTTTAATAATTCTCAACATAAATATTCAACTGTGAAGAGTGTAGTGTTGTCCTATTGCCGACATGTGGTCTCTCAACCATTCAACATCTAATGGTAGCTATTTCTATGCTTAGCAATAGCTAATGACTTATGACTACAAGGGTGCCAAGGGTAATATGGAAAGGAAATCTTAGTGCAACTACGATCTCAATCAATCCCTACAATTTAATACACAATCAAACTTAACATAAACTATTAATTTAAAGTAAAAATCTAGGATGATGGTGGGATGCACTGGGGCTTACCTTGCTCACAACAATGTTAGCACCTACGCAACTTGACGCTTGTGGAACACCAACACCTCATGGACTTGCTCCGCGACGTTTGACAGATATGAGTTTCCATTTTACAGGTGATGAGGGCTTCTTCCGGGTGGCGGGACAAAGATATGAAAGTGTTGATGGAGCCTGAGGAGCAGAGGCGCCATGGAGACAGCTGTGTGAAGGGCGGTGCGGAGCCGGCTACATGTGGTGGCAGCTCATTGGTGAGCCCCAAAGGCGGTTGTGCAATGTAATACTCTAGTTTGCCCCCTTGACTATGTACTCAATCAATCGGTAGTTGGTTAAGGATATTTAAGGCATTGTAATGAAATCTTTAATCCCCCTATAAATAGACCTTCATGGGCCCTCAACTCGGGGCAAATGAAGTGGTCTTATTTTCTGCACTACTCACCACGTGTCACCTTCGTTCACTTTCCTTATTTCACTCACTGTCTTACTCTTTCCTATTCGAGATTCGTAGCTTCGGCTATAAATCCCAATAGTGGGGGTTAGGCGTAGAGTTGGCAGCCGAACGGGGGGTGATGATGGCCACAATGGCGGTGGAATGGGCGGCGAGGATGGTGGGGGCCGGCGGTGATGGGCGCTCTGTGCCACGCTTGCGAGAGAGAGAAAAGGAGATGGTGAGGGAGGAAGGAGGGGCTGACAAGTGGGTCCTGTGCGGGAAATTTAAATAAATTAAAAAAAATCTAAATTTCGTTCAAACTAGGTTTGCTCCAAAAGTGAACTTTCCAAGCTCAAAAAATTGGATAAAAATATTGGACGATAGGTTTCGATAAGAGGAACAACTTTTACTATTACAACTTTTCCATGTTTGAATTAAAATTCAGGGAAGATAAAAGTTGTTGAAAAATTTAGGGATTAAATTAAAGTACCTCCAGGTTTTGGAAAAATATGAAACTTGACCCAAAATTTTGTCATTACACCTAGTTACATTTAAAAATATTTCTAGGTTATATTGTTATGGAAGATTTTTGAAGTTTCTTTAGATGGCTTATTTGATGCATTTAGGAACTAATTTGAATTTGGATTAGATTTGCACTTGAAGATGTGATTAGTTCAAGGATTAAAACTTGATTTGTGGCCTAATGGTGTCGATTATCATTTTCATAACACACGTGTTACATTATTGATCATGTCATATCAGCTTTGTCTCTCCCTCAAAATCACAGCACTTCAGCAGCAACCTATAACATCTAACCCATAGCCACACATGAGCTTTCTCTCTCTAAGTTAGCTTATCATTCCAGACTAAACTATTTCATGTGTTTCAAATGAATTTGAGAAAAACAAATTGCATAAAAATTAAAAATATAATACATAATATAAATTAGAAGTCCAATTCGACATGGTGTAAAAGAGTGTAGAGGAGAGTAGAAATGAGCTCCAACGGGGGGGAGGGGTTATAGATGGATGGTGGGCAGAATTTAATTTTTTTAGAGTTCAAATGGTAAAAAAACAACTAGCTGATGTGACACTGACTAAGCAACGAGAGCCAGTCAAAATGGGTCACACGGCTACGCAAGCCGTCGGTAGCGAAGTTGGTATCGATTGGATGGTACAACACCGGCCGGCTCCAATGTAGATAATACCGCCCAGTCCGAGCAGTGGTAGTACTGGAGGTCAACGAGCTTCCACGTCGGAGCGGGGAGGGGGGTGGTAACGATCACACCCCAATCAATAGCGACCAATGGACCTGCAGTAGCACCCATGTTGGTTTAAACCGATGAATTTTTTTTGTAGTTTCTCATAGTATTCCTCCGTTCTTGCTTGCTTTCACACACTTGCCTCTTTCTTTTGCTCTGGCTGCCGTTCAACCGACAGGGCGTTGCGCCGAGGGGCTGAAGATGAATGCATGCGCTCACTTTTTTTACATCTCATTGATTTTCATGGCTAGAACTAAAATGACAAGTAAATTGTCATGGATAGAGTACTTTACTATCTGTGAGCGTGAGATAGGTGCTGTATGGACGATCGAAATGGTTCTAGAAGCATGCCTAAAGCGAGACGAGAGGAGTGTGCTTTTGTACCAGCTTGGATGTGGACGGGAGGACGAGCCAGCCAAGAGGGAAGGAAGCACACAACAGTCGAGGCCCTACACGACACCGATGGAAGAAGCCGATCATTGTGAATTTATTTAAAGGGGTCAACCGTGCCAGCTTTCTTCGACAGTACTGTTCTCTCTCGATCATACTGCCGCCGCCACACGCTGGATCCACACGGCTGCGCCTAAACTTGTATCGTATTCATTAAAATTAACAAATTTGTTGCTTAATCTTGTAAGGAAAAGGCCGTCGACAACAGTGGCGTGTGTGCTGGCGCCCTCACACAAAATTATATACAATCCACCGTTTTCGCCCGCAGATATTAGAGAAGACAACGACTAGAAAGCTTGTAGGACACACCAATCATGTCGTTTTTTGGGACGACAGCTGATGGTGGGATGTGTGTGTGTGCCCAAGAGCTTCTAGAAGCACATTGCTCAAAGGTACAGACGTGGAGCTAGCGGACATGTTTGCCGGAACTGTTCGCCGTCAGCGGCGATGCCATTCCGCCACGCGCGTTTCGTCTCTTCTGCGGCGGGCTCGGTCTTTCTTTTCTTCTCATCAGACAAGGTCCGCCAACCACGCCAGCTGTCCTCTTGTTTATTCCGGCCACGATATACGTTGCATGCGTACGAGCTGCGCGCGCCCACGGAATTCTCAAGGCCGCGCGCTCCTCCCTGACATTCTCAAATTATATTCTCGTAAGCAGCTGCTTCTGTCGCCGTTTATTTAATCAGCTGATGATCGATGAGTTTCACTTTCACTCACACCAACAGCCGGATTAATGAAGCACCCACCGACCGTGATGTTGATTGCATGGGCAGGCACGGCGGCAAAACTGCTATCCAATATCCATCCCCCAGCATTTTCCCTCAAAACCCGGCCGCGCGCGTGAACCGATCAACACAGGCGGGCGGAGCCACAGCCACGTATGTGTGGCCGTCATCCCTAACGAGCGGCCGGCGTTGTGATCACAGCCACGACTTTTGGCCGGCCCTCTGTTGTTTCTTTATCATCAGTCGTGAGCGACAAAGATCATCATCAACGCTGCAATTGGCAGCTTGCAAGTGGCCGTGACGGCACTGTCGCACGCGATCTGATCTGAACACGTACAGATATTTTCCCCAGCTCCCGCGCACATGATCGACGGGAAGAAGCATGATGATTATCCACCCAGCTGCAAATATATAGTAGCAGCAGGAGTGAGCAAGCAGGCACACTCTCTCTAGTACCGTAAATAACATCGGTGGGATTCTGGAAGAAGGCAACATACAGGGCAAGGAGCTCCGAGAAGCAGATCGCAGCGCCCCGACGACAACGGCGCACATGGAAAGGTCTGGTCTTACTCGGAGACTCCGATGCGTGCGCGCAACCAAACAACGCCACCGCCGGGGCCCGCCCGAGCCGGACTAGCGATGGCGACATTCCTCCCTCCTACTCACTCATCGGATCTGGATTCATGGTGGGGTGGCGGGCTCGTCGTGCTTATCCTAATCCCTCACGTTGAGGAGAACATTTTTGCCACCGTGTGGTGAGCAAGATCCGTTTAACCAGGAGGCGAAAGCGTCAATACTCAGATCGCTGTCATGGATATCCACCTCAGCCTCATCTCGTACAGAACAACACTGCTGATTCGGATCAGACGCCACGGATAGCGGCGCCACGGCTTAGATGGCATCAGTGATTTTTTTCTTCGCCTCGGCCTCATCCCCATCTCCGTGCAAACACCGGCGCCTGTGTCTGCATTTGTCGTGTTTTTTTTTCTTTTTCCCCACACTTTTGTCCCGAGCTAAGAGAGCAACATGCCGGCAACTTGGAGAAAGAAGTGTAATACACAGTACATGGGAAAAGATGTTTTACCACCTGGTCAAAAAAGTAAAAAAAAAAATAGGTGACATATGGTGTGGTAGTACCACTCCTCTCAGTTTACTCTTCCCGTTCTCTTTACAGAGTGATTAGATTAAGGGGAGTCACTCCTGTATGCCTGCCAGTTGTATGGTAACTGCCCATTCCGCATGATACATTTCTTCCTTTGGCTACTGTCAAAAAACAAACTACTAACGAGAGATAACTTGGGAAGAGAAGAAGGTCGATGATCCTTCCTGCCTATTCAGTTCTGAGAAAGAGTTCATTCATCACTTATTTTTTTGACTGTATGGTGGCAAAGAGGGCTTGGGAGATAATCTCGGTAGTTGCTGGTTTTAGTCTAGGCTCTGATTATGAGTCAATAGCTAAATTATGGTTGTGCAATAAAAGATTTGGGGTGATCAATAGTATCTCATCAACATTGTGCTGGAGTATTTGGAAATTGAGGAATTGCTTCTTTTTCCACGAGGTGCCCTAAACTAACATTAAGGCATTGTGGCGATGATGTCACTTTTACGTTGTTGGAAAATCTTTGATGGTACCACAAATATCCGCTCGGGTCAGGGCCTATTAGCTATGACGGCCCACGAGACTAGACGCGATTTAAGTAAAAGTCCCAATTGGGTGCGTGTTTGTGTGAGTTGTATTAGAGTCAGAAACTTACTGTGTTTATGAGGCGGTTCTCCAGACTATAAAAGTAGCAGCCCACAATCTATCCGGACATCGAATTTATTGTCTTAGACCACAGCATAATACATCGAGACTTGACGTAGGGTTGTTACTCCACGAAAGGGCCCGAACCATTATAAAATCGCTATGTTTTCGCCTTGAAATTGATCTTGCATCGTTGCGCTTTTCTGATCCTTAACAAAAAGTATTTAACGGCGATATGTCAACAGAGGCACGCAAGGAAAGGGCAACCGCTCAAGATCTGTCTGGATGGCTCATGGCCCCTTGGACCTAAAGCACCAAGTTCTCGTACGACACTTAGTTCATCTTAGGATACCTGATGTTCACCGTTGGGGATGACGGAAGCCTCGAGTTGCTAACTCGGGGCCCAGCACCAAGATATCCCACGCCGGTTTATTGACAACCTTCATACCTTCTGGCCAATCCATCTACATCGGGTGGGGCCTGCTCGGGCCTGCTCAAGTTTGAATCCTTATACAGGGACATATTATCTCTCCGCCAAGACATCCTAGGGATTCTTGATCAGGAAAACCATCCTCCAGCCTTCGGCTGGGGCATCGAGCTCCTCATCATCGAGAGAAGCTCCTGATCAGGATTCTGTTGAAGATTACCCTGAGATTGGGAACAGTGCTTGCTGGAACCCTACCATCGAAGCCCTTCGCATCAACATGGTGGGCCCACCCAGGGGCAATTCTCAGAACAGCTCTAGCAAGTACCCAACTATTGGAGGGTCTGAAATGTCTGACTCCAGGACCCCCAGCAGTAATATTGTTCGGAATCTAAATTTGGACTTCAACACAGTGAGGCTCCAGACAATGATGGAGTCAATTCGGCGGATGATTCCACCAGACTCTCTACTCATCGCCTTGGCCTAGCAAGGGGTTGAGGCAGTAGGCAACATCATTGCAGCGGCCCCAGCTATCGAAAACTAGTGATTTGAGCCCTCTGGTGGCAACCGATCACATGATCAGGCTAAAAGAGCCTGAAGTGAAGCAACATCATTGGCCAGTGGCAACAGGTGTCTGGCCAACAATGACACGCGACAGTGGATAACACAGAACCGCTGGCAGTGAGAATATGGTTGCGATCAGGATGATGTCCGCAATATCATCGACGACAGAAGGCATCTTCGAGCAAGGACACCGACCGCTCGATGACACTCTCTAGAAAGAGAGACTACCCCAGCAGGGAGGGGCAGTTTTTGCGCCCTGACACCATCACTGAGGCATGTCTCTTGGCTTGACAAGTTCAAGCCTAGATCCATTGACATGTATGACGACTCCAGCAACCTAGAGGAGTTGATCCATGTCTACCACATGGTCATTGAGGCCGCGGGGGTGGGGGGAGACGATCAGGTAAAGGCTGACTATCTGCTCACAACATTGTCTGGCATAGCTAGGTCTTGGCTCATCAACTTGCCGAACAGTACCATCCACAGCTGGGATTAGCTATGTGTCATATTGACAACTTTCAAAGCACGTACAAGCATCCATCTACAGCAGAAACCTTCAAGACTATCAAACAGAAGCTTGATGAAAGCCTCTAAGACTACGTGAAACATTTCTACAACGCCAGGAACAATATCCCATACATTTAGGACATCAAAGTTATCAATGCCTTGCGCAATGGAGTCAGTGACATTAAGACGGTGGAGGAGATCACCATGAAAAAGCCTAAAACGGTGGTCAATCTTCTTATAGTTGCTGACTTCTGCATTAAGGCCTTCGAGGCCCGAGCCCGGCTCCTTGAATCACATAACAAGGGCCCGCCAAGAAAGAAGTAGCAGGACAATTGGGAGGTCAATACTGCAGATCACATGGATTGTGGAAACTGTGGAAATCGCGAAAACCGCCAACAACAGCTCATAGAGTAGAAGGAGAAGAGATCGTTCTGTCACCCTGATGATGCAGAGAAGTGGTGTGAGATCCATCACACCGCAGGACATGATCTAGAGGAGTGCAAGACTTTTCTAGGTCACAAGAAAATGCCAGCACCTCAAGTGGCGCAGGAGCCGCATCAAGGAGAACATCATCGGGCAGATACCGACAATGAAGATCAAATGGATGAGATCAACATGATCTTCGGGGGTAGCCTATCCATCGCCTCAAAGACACAAGGGAAAATGCTTGAAAGAGATATCAGCCTGGCTCAGCGCATCGAGCCAGATAGAAAGATGAAGTGGTCTAAAATTGACATCTCGTTTGAACCAGAAGACCACCCAACGACAGAACTGTCCAATTGAAGCCTGCCCTTTGTTGTCAAGCTCCCAATCGGGCAGCACAAGGTGGTCAAGACTCTCATCGATAATGGGGCTTCACTCAACCTCATCAAGAGGAAAACATTCATCGAGATGGGCCTCAACTTAGCAGATCTGACCTCGGTGCACGATACCTTCCACGGTGTTATGTCAGGCCAGTCATCCACCCCCATTGGGTGCATCGATATGGAAGTATCTTGCGGTTTGGGAGAAAACAAGTGCAAGGAGATGTTGGCATTTGAAGTCGCAAGCTTCAACATCGGATACAATTGCATCCTCGGGAGGCCTTTTCTCCTAAAATTCAGGGTAGTCATCCATACTGCCTATGCTACAATCAAGATGCCTGATCCAAAGGGCGTTATTATAATCAAAGCTGATCAACGAGACGCGCTAGTGTGCGAGAATGCATCATTGTCACATGCCGGCCAATTTGGAGAGAAAGAAGCTCAAGAACAAGTTGCTAAGGCAGCCAAAATCAAGGGTGACAGTACGTCTAGCAAGACATTGGTATCCAAGCCACTGATCGGCAACTCTCCACGGACCCCTCCAGCATCGAAAGACACTAATATTGCATCGGCCTCTATTCCAATGCCCACTAATCAGAAGGTGGACCATAAGCTGAAGGGAACCCTGGAAACAGAAGACAAGCAGGTTCCAGTGGATCTCAACAACCTAGACAAGAAGCTCCTGTTCAACGACAACCTCGACCCCAAATAGAAACTCGCACTCATCACTTTTCTCTGAGACAATCTTGATGTCTTTGCATGGAAGATATTAGATATGTCTGGGATTCTTAGGAAGGTGATTGAGCACAAATTGGGCATTGACCCATCGTACAAGCCGGTCAAGCAAAAAGAAAGAAGATACACACTAGAAAGGCACAAGACCACCCGACAAGAAGTCAATAAATTACTTGAAGCTGGGTTCATCAGGCCAGTAGATTATCCAGGCTGGCTAGCAATCCCTATTTTTGTAGAAAACCTGATGGCTCTTGGTGCATGTGTATTTATTATACTAGTTTAAATAAAGCATGACCTAAAGATGAGTATTCCCCGCCTCATATCTGTCAGATAGTTATTTCCACAATGTCTTGTGAGTTATTATCATTTCTGGATGCCTATTCGGACTATCATCAGATCGTCTCGCCATTAATGACGAAGAAAAAATAGCATTTATCACTCCATTTAGAATCTTCTGCTACACAAATATAGTATTCTGCCTCAAGAATGGGGAGGCTACATATCAGAAGGACATTCAGATCATCTTGGAAACTCAAATCGGAAGAAATGTTGAAGCATATATTGATGATGTGGTAGTAAAGTTGAAAAAGCATGGGGATCTGCTTGACGACCTCGAAGAGACATTTGACAATCTCTGTAAGTACAAGATGATGCTTAACCCTAAAGAATGTGTGGTCAGTGTATCATCAGGAAAACTGCTCAGCTATATGGTATTAGCTCAGGGGATCAATGCAAATCCAACGAAGGTGGAGGCCATCAAAAAATTGCAACCACCATGAACCCGAAAAGAGATCCAGAAGCTAGCAGGTATGATGGCAGCACTCAGTTTGTTCATATTCAAATCATGTGAACGTGGCATGCCTTTCTATAAGTTGCTACTCTAGGCGGATGGTTTCTAGTAGGACGATCAGGTAATGGTAGCCTTCATCAAGCTTAAGCAATATCTCAAGTCTCTTCCCGCACTAGTTCCATCAAAGGAAGATGATACACTACTATTATACATCGCAACCACCAACGTAGTTGTAAGTACGGTTATCACCGTTGAATGGCCAGAGGCCAACACTGAAGTCAAACAGCAGCCGATATAATTTGTTAGTGAAATTCTGACAGATGCACAGACAAGGTACCCACAGGTGTAGAAGCTACTCGACGTAGTTCTCATGACGACTACAAAGCTCAAGCATTGCTTCCTGGCTCATTCTGTTCGGGTCATATTCGATCGGCCATTGGCACACATCCTCCAAAGCAAAGAAGTACCAGGGCAGCTCGCACAATGGGTAGTACGACATCAAATTTATCCCTCAATGGGTGATCAAGTCTCAAGCACTCGTAGACTTCATTACGAAGTGGGCCAATTTAGATATGCGAGGAATTGATGAACTACCTGATCACTGGGTGATGTAATTCGACAGATCCTACACTCTCAAAGGAGCAGGGGCTGGTGTTGTGTTCATCCACCTCACCC
>VSTD030004878.1:0-10056 GCA_008808055.3 Sporobolus alterniflorus
ATGTGTGTTGATTGTGCTCTCACTTCACCGAGAATCGCTCAAGCTGATGCTGGTCGACAAACCCCTCCCCGAGGTGGTTCTATCAAAAAAGTCATCGTCCGCCCCACCCGCCTTGCAAGTGAGATGGTAGTCCTTCAGCTAAACGCTGGGGTTATTTTTGCCATCGTACTTGACAACCTTGCTTGGCGCTCGGAAACGCTTTGGGAAGCATGTGTCATGCACGGTGCTTCTAAATGCTTTTGGCCCAGGTCCTTTGGGGTTGAGGTTGCATCCCTCATGATTGTCATGACCTCCATGGTGCGGGTTCGATGCCCAGCATTGGGACTGCATATTGTCATCCTCCTGGCGGTTTTGGTGGTGCACTTGGGGTTCTGATCGCGTGCCTAGATGACCCAACCAATCGTGGGACAATGTTCATGCTGGCGAAGTGGCCATCCCTGCCTTTGGAGCTTCTTGGGCGGCCGTTGGCCCTCCGGCCTTAGAACAGTCGAGGGTCGATATGGAGGCCTCGACCCGGTGTTGTACGAAACTCTCCTACTATTGTGCAGTGGCGGTGTCGAAGATGTTCTTTAGTTGCTGATACACCTTGTCCACCCTATCAGTAGATGGTGCACACAACGTGTCTAGGAGCACGGCCGCAGCGGCCACGTTCTGGCTAGCCTTGCTGAAGGTGGGAAGCTGTCGCTCCTTGCAGTTGATTACCGTGGTCCGCTCTACCTCAAGCGCGGACTTGCGTTGGTGTAGTTTGGCCAACTGGACCTCAATGGCCGCTCGCTCATCGACGAGTTCACCTCATCACTGCGCGGCCCATGTTCAATGTCGACCTGTAGAGCACATTGTCATTCCTCCTGGTAGGCTAGCAGCCGCTCAGGGAGGAGTCTGGTGTCCAGCTGAGGTATGACGATCCGTTACTGTACCGCTGGCATGGTCTGAAGCACCGGTGTTTCCTCCAGTGATGGCGTAGTCATGATGGGGATGGCCGGGGTCACCACGTTACAATCCTGAGGGATAGGAAAACTAGAGCTTCCCCCATCACTTGAGACCGAGTCATCCTCGCTGGTAGACTCCTCGAGGATGGCATGCAGTGATGGCAAGCCGCTATGAACCATGCCCACAAATAAGGTGCGTGAGTCGTTCCCCTCGGATGACAGACTCTAGTTGTCGAAGTGGTCGGTGATGAACTCCAGATTTTCGAAGTGGATGGTCTCGCCTCAGGCGAGCTTGACACCGAACATGTAGAGGTCGTCGGTGGCGATGATGGGTTTAGGTAGAATGAAGCATCAGAACAACTAGAGGAAAGCATGTTGCAAATCCCTCTTCTTGGCATGCCAACTGTCAGTGTTTTCTACACCGGCAGAATATAGGGTGATCAAGATTGCATGTTCTAGTTCCGAGGTGGTCTTGTGAACAACAAGGCACACAACGATTTATCCTTGTTCAGACCCCTTCTTGGAGGTAATAGCCTGACATCCAGTGGTTTGATATTGAAGATGAACAAGTGTTACAAGGGGTGAGAAAAGTGCTCGAGAATTTTGTGTGGTGAAGTGGGAATGGATCTTGTACCCCCTACCTTAAGGATAGGGGCCTTTTATATTCCGCTTAGGAGTCTGCTAACTATGGTTCAGTTACTTTACAACTTGGGTCATATTACATGGCCTGTGGGGCCCTAGACTAGAAACGTCGGTTCATCGATGTTGCAGGTGCCTGAGACGGTTCTTGGGGCTGCCTTTGCTTCGCTTGGCTGTTAAGCCTTCCCACATGGTGGCTGATGTGGATGGGCTAAACTACTTCCTGCACCATCCTACGGTCTGCGGCTGACAAATGAGGGTAAAGAGCTTCCTAATAGACGTTGTTCTGTCCCATCACACTGCAGTGGGCGGTGGTGCCTTTCTAGGGGGATGCATGACACCGGGACGGGGTATTTGATGTGGAATTGACCGTCCGGGTCCCTATTGGGCCAAATACTTCATGGAGAAGCCCACTTTTACCAGGGCGTTCTTATCCAGTGACAGAGTTATCATGGTGATTATGCGTGTTCCCTTAGTAGAGTAGCTATGTCATATGACGATGAGACGGATTCCAACACTTGAGTACCTGCTGCTAGGCACGCATGGGCACCTGTGGTCCCGTCTTATCATGCCAGACATTCAATGTTGTTACCTTTCGTGGGCCCGACCCCACCTGCTTTTCCCAGTACTAAAAGCCCTCGGGTGTGGCTATTGGGGCCTCGGGTACACTCCCAGCTGGGTTATGAAAATGATTCATATTGGGCCGACAGGTGGTGAAATCCTGTTGGTCCACACTTATCGTGATGAGATGGAGGAGTGGGTCGGTCCTGAATCTAATTCTTTTTAGGTAGGAGGGCCCTCCCCTTCAGCCAGGAGTGCTAGGGTCGTATACAGTACGGGGTGTGTAGTTCCCCAGTAGTTTGCCGCTGGAGGAAATCGGTCGTATCTAGATTTGTGGGCCATAACCGATGACCCGCGGTACCCGGGGTGCAAGACCCCGACAAAATGCCATCATTAATGCACTCCCTTGGTGGTTAGATAGTACTAACAGTAAAAAATATTTAAAAATATATAAGAAATAGGATCATGTAACGATAAATAAATTTAAGTATATCATTTTGACCCATAGAGTGGTATATAAGAAATAGGATCATGAAATAATAAATAAACTTAAATATATCATATTAGGCCATAGAGTGGTCATAGGCCATAATGCGGCCCACTAGCTCGTGTGACCTATAATGAAAAAATCATAACAAAAAAAGTGACCCAGCCGGTGAGACAGTTTGGGCCGAAACTTTATAAGTACGTTAAAGCCTCGTGTGTGACCCACTTTATCATCGGCGGCCCGATTGATCTGCAACATTAATTGATGTCTAATGGCAAAAAACATTAACTGGTGGATCAAAACCAACACCGAGGTAGGACTGAAACCCTAATTCCCATTCGGCCAAAAGCTAGCGAGAGAACAAGAGCGGAGCGGCGAAGTGAGCTAAGATGGTGAAAGTCCGTGGAAGCGAGGGAGAACATTGGCTGAGCGGTGGTGGCACCGGTGACCACAATGACGACGATGTGGGGATGATGGAGAGAACCTGTGGCGGCGCCTGCGCGGTAGGACACCACTGTGGGGAATGCAGTTCGTGACTAGGGTAGATAAAACTAAGCCATCAAGGATGATGACACCGGACAGCACGACTCAGCAAAATATCTTATTTATAGATCAAATTAAGTTGATTTAATTTTTTTTCAAAACATATGCAAGTGAAATATAGTCTTGTTCATCTTGTCACGTAGAATACAACAGTGAAAATAAAATTTAAAATAAATACCATATGAGAAAGATAAATCATTTTAATTTTTTGTATTATGCAAGATGACGTGATTACATCAGTTGCATGTGCATATAATTAATCTTAGTGGTTACCAATTCTAAAGTTATATGAAATGTGGTATTTGGATAAATGGTGCACACATTCAATAGTTATGTATCCCTTGAACTTCATAGTTGCCTGCGGTGCACAGAACCCAAAAGCACTAATGATCGCACCAGCCTTGCCACAGGAATTCGACGCACTTGATCGCACCAGACTTGACATCACCTTGTGCCATGATATTACCTCGAGCTTGATGGATGTGAGCATTGCATGCGGCAAGGACGGAGACACAGAAGCATTTCATCAAACATGTGTCGCACAAGGCCGGAGAAAAAGGGGGCGATCGAAGCGTTCCAGCGACTGAGCTCCGTGTAGGTGCGCACCAGGACAACCATATCTGATCTCGCCACAATCCACCGTGACGTCACCAACAGCGCCGTCGCCAAGCGTGCCGTACCACAAGACACTCTAGGACAATGACACCTTCCGCTCATGGGAGGCAGCCTGGTGGGCAGCAGCCGCTGAGAGCGTCGTCCGGCAGATCCACACCGCCGGGCAACCTCGCTGAGCGGGAGTGACCCAGGCGAGTGGCCCGACGACAATTGGCGTTCATGGAAAGCTAAGAAAATTGTGGAGAGAGGAAGCGAAGAAAATAGATTAAATCATTTTTATGTAACCAGTGGTAATTGCAGTTAATTTACCTTCAATTTTATGAAAAAGCTCAAAATGACTATTTGTGAAACACCTCTTTTTCTGGTTCATAAAAAATGTGAAGTTGAGATCAACTTCACATTTTTGGTAAAGCTGAACTACTGAAGTTGGAGATATTTGTTAGATGATTTGTGAAGTTGATGTGAAATTGGTGAAGTGAAGCAGTCTCAAACATGTCTTAAATATGGCATAACCATATTGTTCATAAATGTGTGTAAGAATTGAGTAATAGATAGATGAAATATAATAAAACTTCCATTTTTACATTTAACAAATTCTAGAGAAGGAAAAATAGAAAAGATAATCACCAAAAAGGTCATCAAACATTCGTCCTCATACAACAAGTGTACGAAAAAACAATGTTTCCTTTCTTATCAGGCATACTGTTTTGGGGAAATTGTGCTGAAGTGGGATGTGAACTGTTTCATGGATTCATTTATCGATAAAAAGTGGTCAATATTGCCATTTTCAATAAAATTGGTTCGACTCGGTTTCATCGGATGACTGGTTTTCGGTGAATTTTTTTTTAAAAAAAATTGAAAATCAACAAAATCGATTGATAAATCGAAAAGGCGAGCGATAAATCATTTTGGAGGATAAAACCGATCGGTATGTCAGAAAACCGAATGATAAATCGACAAATCAGAAAAATCGATCAATAAATCAGAAAAATCGATTGATTTATTGTTTTGGTTTGCTTGATTTTGTTTAAATTCTTTTTTAAAATTTTGTACAAAAAACCGATCAGTTTTGTCGATATACGTGATTTTCGCAAAACTGATATGATCTGGTTATCGGTTGCAAATCGATAAGTGAATCGCTGACTGTTTCCATTGTGTATACATGCTGCTTGGTTTCGGAAACAAAAGGAATGATTATCTTGAGCCATCTGTCCATCCAAATTGGTCCACATACTAGGGAAATGTCCGTGCGTTGTTGTGGACATGTCGATTATATGATTGAAGACTAACATGATAACCTAACAAATGTGTGTCAAAGAGTTGAACAAAAAGATTTGTTCCACTCATGTATTATATCTATCTGTGCTTATCTTGGATCAACATTACCTCATTCAGGGACCTAATCTACCACCTCGGTATTGAAAATGCTTGGGTTTTTCAAGGAGACGGTTATAATTCTTTTAACGGATTTACTACTCTTGCTCTTAGGATCTATTAACATTTCTGATCAACCAAACGACCCTTTTCTAAAAGCTTAATTAAACATCACAACTTTCTGATGTTTTAGTCGTGTAAACTATTAAGATTCTAAGATCGGTTAGGTAGTACGGAGCTGCTAACCACAGGCATGCAACTTGCTGTTGTAATCTAAGCAAAGAAACTGTCAACATCTCATTTGGTCATCTTGAATGGCTAAGGCGAGACAAATTATTAGTATCTTTGGGTTAACTCATACAAAGTGACGAAGAAAGTGAAAGCAGCAAAGTACTGTACTAGAGTGATGCTGGGTTTTGAGAGAATAGTGCACCCATTTTGCACCCAGTACCTCTTGCTTGTAGACTCTACATCAGAATTTAATGATCAAAATGACACACTAACTCATGGTTGCATCATAGTGGGAGATAACGACCAGCTTCGGCAAAGTCAAGTTGCCAAATAACGAATGCCACTGCTTCAATAAACAAAATCAATGTTTCATGCAAAGTTGCAGTTCTAGTATATGTTAGTGACAGTATTGCATTACCATAACCATGAAAAAATGTTACTGAGTACTCAAGGGCAAGTTTCCAATACAGCATACCTGCTCCAGCTCAAGGTTAATCTTCCCCTTTCTCCTACAACACCAGTTCCCTTGGTGTGGACTGGGCAGTGGCCCAGTGGCAATGCCCGCATGGGAGTAGGCAGCAGGCGGGGGTTTGACCCACGCGTCCCACATGCAACCTCCGTAAAAGACTTCCAACGAAAGTTGGGTGCCGGGGACCTACGTCTAAAAAAACAACAGTTCCCTTGGCTTGGCATCACCGAACGTATTTAGGCCTTGTTTGGCATAACTCCAGCTCTTAATTCTCTCTGATTCTGCTCCTGATTCTCCTGTGAAGTGATTTTGTGACTAAAAATGATTCCCTTTGATTCTCTATGATAAATTTTTATGATCAAAACAAAAAATTGCTTCTCAAAATCAGGAGAAGCTATTTTTTAAGCTCTCAGCTTCTTAGTTCATTTCAGATAATCACTTCTCAGAATCAGGCAAGAATCAATTCTCTTAATTTTACAGCGTTTGGCACAGCTCCCCTGATTCTACCTAAGAATTATGAGCTGGGAGCTATGCCAAATGGGATCTTACTTTCGGCCTTGCCCTCGGTGCTCCCTCACTCCCAGAGGCCGAAACATGTGGCCCAGGGCTAACAGGACGGGAAGAATGTGCACTATTCAGTCTGCTGGAGTGTGAACTGGTAGGCCGCCTGGTCTTTTTCTACTCAATCTCACTATCAATCTTCCTCCAATCAACTCCCTTCTCAGCCAATACAGCCTACACGGACCTTGCAGCTCCAAACAGGCAACCAAAACCTAATCTATGACCTCCAGCACACCCACACCAATCGATCCACCCCCGCCTCAAATCGGCCGCATTCTGCAACAAGTCAGGCACCCAAGCACATGCATCAGACAAGGGAGGACACCAGGCCATGGCAACACGGAGGGGATGAGGACGCCTTACGTCATCCGCCTAGCTAAACTCGAAGATTGCTACCATGACAGTGGCGACGGTGACAATGATGAGACAGCAGATGGCCCTGGCGTGGCGCGTGACACGACTGCCCGCTGACCACTTCGAGAGGCTCCTTGAAGAGCTTGCCCAAATCACGCGTACCCCATCAAGCACAAGCTTAGAGACTGCAGCATGATGAAGAACTTCATGTGTTGATGATCAAATTTGGCAAGGCTAGAAAAACCAGACCATTTGATTTCCTATTCTGTACTATCCGGTTTTGACAGTTTTTAGAACAGGAACAAGACATGAGCTACATGTGAAGATTTGAAAATCCAAGATGTTTTGAGGCATGGAAAAGGACTAAAAGGCATCAAGGAGCCAATATGGAGGAAATCCAATCCAGAAGCCGAAGTTGCAAAAACCAGACTGTCCGGTTTTGAGTACTGGAGTGTACGGTTTTCCTAGAACAGATAGAGTCTGAGTATGATTTGAGATTTAGTTTGGTTAGAAAAAATTTGATCGTATCTGACCTAAAGAGATACATCATGTTTCCTATATAAGTATAGGTCATGGATGATTGTAATCTAAGATCAACTCAATCAATTGAATTTATATTTTTCATACTTTTTGCCCTATTTTCTAGTTTCCTTTTCATTTTCGTCAATTAGATCTATTAGCCACCACTTAAATCTCCAAAGTTGTCATGAATTACGCATCTTCTATGTTCAGATGTCACTTGGTCAGAGAAGAAGCACCTCATCGAAGCCCAGTGGTGCTCCTGACCGCCATCGGTCCCGACAAAACCGGACTGTCCGGTTTGCCTAGTTTTGAGCAAGAGCTTGCGACTCTTGTCCGTTTCTTGTGCGAACACATTTTGGCGACTCCACTAGAGAATCGACCACTTCAAGCATGTCAAGCATGGAGGGTGGAAACTCTGGCAAGAGCGGATCCGACCTCGACAAGGGCAACATCCTCAAGCCCACCTTCGACACCTTGACGGAGGAGGGTTGCAAGGAATTCAATGCTTACTGTGCCAAACTTCAAGAGCTCGTCCTCTCACACTGTGAAGTGATGAGACATGGGACTATTCTCAAGGATACCACACCGATCATCTTCAACAAGCCCGAGGTAATACCTGAGGTATGGCCTAACCCATCGCCCTCACACAATGATATTCAATCTATGATCAATTCTGTGTTAGAGAGGTAAGCAAAGAGTATCGATGAACTACTGCGTAGGTTGATAGAAGAGCGGAATGGGAAAAAAACTTGATGCTACTAGTGCCAATCCTTCTTCTTCTACTTGCGCTATTAGTTTTACTCAAACTAATCCACACACAAGTGGTGCATCGGCGGGTGGCACTTTAATGTCCAACCCCTTAGCTCAGTCAGTGAACCACTTCCACAATCGAACCAACATCGAGGGTTTGGCTCCTACTTTTAGGATGACACAACAAACTACGGTCATCATGTTTAGACAAGGGTATACACAAACTGTACCAGCTTCTCCATGCCAAACTTTACCTCAGCCTCATACACCCCAGGGGGCACTGGTCAAGCATACACCCATGCTAGCAGCACCTACCAAGCTCCATATACTACCATCGCTTACACGGACCCCATTCCATTACCTGGTAGTTCGCTAGGTTTTTTACCCAAGCACGCCTACAAAAATGTGTCGCAGTTCAATGCCTACGGCCAGCTGGAAGCTAACGACTTTGGTTATGAGACCCCATCACAATTTCCCTTTAGGCCATAGCCGATTGGCATGACGTCTGCTCGAGCCACGACCGAGCCCGGTGCGGATCCTAACAATCTAACCAACCAATTGGCTACCATATTGCGAGAGTCCTTTGGCATAGAATCTAAAGGCCCAGGATGCATCTACCAAAAACCATACCCTAACTAATATGACCAACTCCCATATCCTAGAGGTTATAGAGTCCCTGAGTTTTCTAAGTTTAGTGGGGAGGATGGTAAAACCACATTAGAACATGTTGGCCAATTTATTTTACAATGTGGTGAGGCTAGTGCTAATGACACATTAAAATTAAGAATGTTTCCTTTATCGTTGTCTGACATTGCTTTTACATGGTTTACTTCTCTTGCTTCTAATTCTATATTTACTTGGGCTCAATTAGAACAAAAATTTCATGAATACTTTTATTCTGGCAATACCGAGCTTTGATTGTCACATCTTACCACCATTAAACAAAAGTATAATGAGCCTACCGCCGATTACATTAGGAGGTTTAGAGATACTAGGAATTGGTGCTTTAATTTGAATATCTCCAATTAAGATATTACTGATTTGACTTATTCGGGATTGACACCGCACCTAAAAGAGAAATTAGAGAGCATGTCTTTTCTGATGTTAGTCAGGTTTTGCAGCGGGCTCTGAATAGCGAAAGCCGAGCCAAAAAGTCTTGAAGCATTCCTAGGAGTAGTGAAAAGCCTAGGAATGTGCATCACATTAATGCGGTTGAGTATATTAGCGAATCGTCGGACGATGAAAAGGCTGACATGTGTGTAGCTGAATGAAGTTGGGGGTCTAAATCTAAACCATTTGTGTGCTCTAGCCTAAAGTCGGCTTCTAAAAGTCAACAAGACGAGATGCACTACACTTTTGACGTCGCTAAGTTTGATAGGATTTTTTATTACTTGCTACAAGAGAAAAAATTAAATTGCCAAGTGGTCATGTCATACCATCGCCGAAACAACTCAAAAAGCATGCTTATTGTAAATGACATAATCCTTATTCTCATGCTACTAACGATTGCAATGTTTTCCATTGACATGTTCAATCGGCGATAGACGAAGGATGATTGAAATTTACATAATGTCCCCAAATGAAGCTTGACAAGGACCTGTTTCCGGTAAACATGCACATGGTCAAGCTCGATGAGAAGAAGGTCCTGGTTCAGCCATCTCCAAAGGGAAAGGAGGTTGTCAGAGGAGAGGAACAACCACTGAGGATGATTAAACCAAAAACTCCAAAGACGGCCAATGGCAGAAGAATGAGGGGAGCAAGCCACAGCGACGCCCCAAGGCCACCTTCGACATCCTCCTGGCCAAATACAAGGAAGGTGGGGCTAGCATCAGGGGTCATGAAAACTAGACCATCCGGAATCCCAAACCGGACAATCTAGTTTGCCTGAGTCAGGCCAGCACTTCTACAGCTGGGAGCTCATCCGGCAAACGATCTCAGACTCTAGCACGTCGGAATTCAGAAGGTCAGAATCATCATTAGTAGGATTATCATCCAGCACCTTACTTCCCGGTCGGGCCACC
>VSTD030004879.1:0-10055 GCA_008808055.3 Sporobolus alterniflorus
ACATCATTTTACATAGCAACACAACTTTAAAATGATTTATCTCAATCATATGATATTCATTTAAAAATTCGTTTTCACCATTGTGTTCTACGTGATGAGATGAACGAAACTAGATCTCACTTATATATGTTTAAAAAAATTAACTCATCATTGCTTTAAATCTTCACCATTCAATTGGAGCAATTGAATTGACCATGTCAATTTTCTTCATTTTTTGTCCTAGAAAGATTTGCATCAGCTCAACAGGTATTATCTCCTCCCTTTCCCCTCCCCGGTGCCACCTCTCCTCCGGCCGACATCATCACGCCGCTGCACCGTGTCATGCTTCCTTCCTATGGAGCCAAGATGAGGTCACTGCCTCCACTTCATCTTCCATCAAAGCTTTGTCACATCGCCTCCTCTCTCGAGCTGAAACCAAAATATTGAATCTGCAACACCACCGCCGAATACCCTCCTCAGACAGCCCGATTCCACCCTCTACTACTATAAAAAGGTCATCTCAACCTTGGTCACTCTCCCTACCAAACCGCATCTCCATTTTGCCTCTTCCCTGACCAGAGCACTACACCATCAGAGCTCCATCCGCAGCCGTCGTTCCCTTTCACCGTAGTCGCATGCCCATCGTCCATCCGCACAATGACACCCACGGTGATGAACTAGCTGACCCTTTTTCACTTCCCAAACAACTTGTTGGCATGTGGATTCATATAAAAAGATATTTTGAAATTTCGTAGCATCGCACGGGGTTATCAACTAGTATATATGAATATGTACGTTCACATTCCATAGGTGCACGCATCACTTATCTCCATGCCGGCGAACACGGCAAGCGCATGGTCCATCTTGCTGCTCTTGGTGTACATGTCCATCAAGGCATTGCCAATGATCACATCAGAGGGGGGCTCGTTGCAGCAGCACGCGTGGTAGGCATGCACCCACCGACCGGCGTCGAGTGCGCTGAGCTATGCACATGCGCCCAGCATGGCCACAAGTGTCTCGTTGTTTGGTTGGATCAGGTCGGTGCACTGCTGCTGCATCTCTCGAACACAGGGCCAGTGTGTCGTCGTGATGGCCCGCGCGCGTGAGTGCTGAGATCATCGTGTTCTACTTTGCGACGCTACTCTTCGTCTTCGACATCTTGTTGAATCACCACTGCACCTGGCGTACATGTAGATGAGCGCATTCCACATGACGATATCGAGGGGGATCTCCCTCGCCGTGAAGCGATGGTGTGCCTTCCTAGCTAGCGCGAGGCTCCCAGCCTCCGCACACACCACGAACCCCGAGGTGGAGGCCACCACGTCGATGGCGGGGTTATCGAACATGGTGAAAAATAGTGCCGTGAAGTCGTCAAACACCCAGCCACGCATGGCAGGTCACCATGCATTGCATGGTCCTCTAGGAGATCGCGTCGCGGGGGAGCCCGTTGTCAAAGAGGACTAGTGTCAGAAAGGTGGTTGTGCGACCGGAGCAACAATGATGTGACATCGAGATTGGGGATGCATTGCCTATGGTGTAATGCCCTAGGCTAACTGGCGGTGAGGTCCGGCAGCATGAGACGATTATGACATTCGCTTAGTTCTCTCTCTACTCCACGAGGAGGAAGAATGGAGAATAGTTTGTTAGAATATTTTCTGATTGCCTTCCCCATGCCACACCAATGACTTTTGTATCATTTGCCAGTCGGGCTTACACGGCCCACTGGCCTGCTCACATAACAGGCTCGTACGTGCACTCACACTTGAGCACAATCGCTTTCCCGCTTTCACTCGACACGTTATTGACCCGGTGTTACACCTCCCCCCGCCTGGGAATCAGCTTGTCTACAAGATGGCACCATAAGGAACCGATGCAACAGAACATACCAGTCCTCCCATGTAGAAGCTCCCTCAGGCAAACCTTGCCACTTGACATGAACTTGTGGTGTTGCAGCAGTGCCTTTCTTCACAAGCCTCCACTCCGCATTAAATTCACCACAGAGATATCAGTAGACACATGCATTGTAGAAAATACAACCGTGGAACACCATGTGGATATGACTTTCAGCTGGCAACTACAACCGATATGCCACTCTTCCAATCCTCTCTAGAATTTTGTATGGCTGAAAGAACTTGTGTGCAAGCTTTGGAAATGGTCTACTGGCCACTGATGATTGAGTGTATGGCTGCAGTTTGAGCAGGACCTGATGCCCAACCTGAAACTCCCTATCAGTCTTGTTCTTATTTGCCTGCATTTTAATCATGTTTTGAGCCTTCAGCAGATGTTGTTTGATCAGCTCTATATGCAGCTTATGCTCAGACAGTAACTCCTGCAGTGAGAGGTTCTCTATTGCTGGCAACATAGGAGTAGCACTCACAACTGGGTCATACTCATATAAGATCTTGAATGGTGTACAACCTAGAGAAGTAGAAGTGGTATACCAATACTCAGCTAATGGCAGCATTGTCTTCCATTTCTTGGGATTATCATGCACACATCTCAAAAACATTTCTAAGCATTGATTGACTTGTTCAGACTGACCATTGGTCTACAGATGGCAAGCAGTACTAGTGATCAATCTTGTGTCAGTCAACCTGAAAAGCTCTCTCCAACAGTTGCTTGTAAATATCCTATCTCGGCCAGAGACAATGGATCTGGGAATCCCATGTAATCTGACCACCACATCCAAAATCATATGTGCCACTTGCTGAGCTGTGAAAGGGTGTCTCAATGGAATGAAGTGTGAGTACTTAGAAACTCTATCAACCATCACTAGAATCATGTTGAAGCCTTCAAACTTTGGTAGTGCCTCGATGAAGTCCAATGTTATGTCTTGCCAAGCCCCATCAGGTATAGGCAATTGCTGAAGCAGGCCTGCAGGATGAACTCTTTCATGCTTCACTTGCTAACAGATAGCACATTGCTACACATAACTGTCAACATCAGTTTTCATACCACGGCAAGCAAACATCTTCTTGATCCTAAGATATGTTGCCTACACCCTAGAATGACCTCCTAACACACTGGAATGGAAAGCAGAGATCAACTTGGTCCTGAGAGCAAAATTGTCTCCAACCCAAATCTGGGAGCCTTCCCCTGATGTAAAGAGTACCCTTGTTCATTTAGATTAGTCACAGCTAACTGGGCTAGTAAGTCATGTGCATGCTGATCAGTCATATAAGAATTGATCACCTCCTGGATCCACAAAGGCCTCTACCTACAGCAGGACTGAGTAGCCATGAGATTTGGTATTCTAGACAATGCATTTGCATCCTTGTTCTCCCTACCATTTCTATACGCAATAGTGAAAAGGAAGCCCATCAACTTGGTCATGGCTTTGTGTTGCAATTCAGAGTGCAGTGTTTGATCATACAAAAATGCCAAGCTTCTATGATCAGCCTTGATAACAAACTCCTGCCTATGCAAATAGGATCTCCACCTCTCCACTGTCATGATCAATGACAATAATTCTTTCTCATATATAGAGAGGAATCTGTTTGTAGCACTCAAAGACATGCTAAGGAATGCAATATGTTTCTCTTCCTGCATCAATATAGCCCCCAGCCCAGTGTCACATGCATCTGTTTCCACTATGAACTGCCTACTAAAATTAGGCAAGGCAAGGACAGGTGTGGAAGCCATAGCATATTTGAGTTTGTCAAAGGCTGACTGAGCTTCCTCATGCCAACCAAATTGTTTCTTCTTAAGCAAATTTCTCAAGGGTCTAGCCATAAGCCCATAGTGTCTAAAAAACTTCCTGTAATATCCAAATAGACCTAAGAAACCCCTTAACTCAGTTACATCAGATGGTTAGTAGCCACTCCCTCTACAGAAATAATGTGACCCAAGTACTCCAACTCAGACTGGGCAAATGCACATTTTGAGAACTTCACATAAAACTAATGATCCCTCAACACTGTGAGAACTGCCCTGAGATGCTGAATGTGTGCTTCCAAGGAACTGCTATACACTAGTATATCATCCATAAAGACTATCATAAATTTCCTAAGGAATGAGGCTAGCACACAATTCATTATGCACTAAAATGTAGCAGGAGCATTGCATAATCCAAAAGGCATCACCTTAAACTAATAGTCCCCATGATGGGTCTTAAAGGCAGTCTTGAATTCATCCTCAGGACACATCCTCACTTGATGGAAGCTAGCCTTGAAATTGAATCCGAAGAAGAACTTAGACCCATGTAACTCATCCAATATCTCCTCAATCAATGACATTGGGAATTTGTTCTTTATAGTAATAGATTTAAGCTTTTTATAGTCTACACAAAAACGCCATGTGCCATCTTTCTTCTGCACCAAAAGGACAGGTGATGCAAAAGGGCTGGTACTAGGAGATAAGAGTCTAGTCCGCAAGAGGTGCTTCACCCCTCTTTCAATCTTATCCTTGTGAAGGTGTCAATATCTATAAGGTCTGGCATTAATAGGTACATCATTAGGCAACAAGAGAACTATGTGGTCATACTCTCTATTTGGTGGTAAAGCAGTTGGTTCCTCAAACACATCAGCAAACTCCTGCACAAGCTCAGTTATGGCTGCCAGTGTGTCAGTAACAATTGGTTGCTTAGTGTTTTGCACCGTTGCTAGGGCCCAAATATCATTTCCTTGATGCCATTTCACAAATTGTTCAAGTGACATACACTCCACCCTAGACTCCTCAGCTCTAAGTCTTTGAATAGATACCTGCAGTCCTACTTCCTGAAACTGCAGTAACTTCCTATCCCAGTGACACATCATAGGACTGTGTGCACTCAACCAATCTTATCCCAAGATAGCATCATATGCTCCCATCTCCAAAACTCTCATGGTAGTGTGGAATGTATATCCCTGAGCCCACCATTCTAATTCCTTCACCTAATGATCAGATGACAGCACTTCTCCATTTGCTACTCTCACCTACATTGGTGCAACTGACTGAGATGGAATTCTAGTTTGCAACAAGAAAGCTGAGCTGACAAAACTATGGGAACTTCTAGAGTCCACCAATATGAGCATCACTTTGCTGTGGACTAGAGCATGAATCCTCATAGAATCTCCAAAGTCAATCCCAAATATAGCATTCAATGACAGCTGTCCCATTTCTATAGTGAGGATATCCTCAGCTTCCAACTGGTTCAGTTTGTCATTCATCACTAAAGCATTCAACTGAGTCTAGATCTCTTGGGACATTTCTACAGATGATTTGGTTCAAACTTGTCACCACAGTAATAACATAAATTGTTGGCCCTCCTATAGTCTCTCAAATATCTCCTTCCACAACAGTGTGTTGTTTGATGGCTGGACAACATCTCCTTTTGCAGATGGTGCCCCTGTCTTTGGTGTGGTACCCTTATGAATCCTGAACTTTAGCCTATCCATGACTTGTTGTTGAACCCTTGTGAGCATACTAGCCTTATCCATCGAATCAGGCAGCTGTGCTTGCACCGCACCCCTGATCTCATCCTTAAGTCCACTAACAAACTGTGAAGTGAAAAACAGATCGTCAAACCCTGGATTGAACATGGACACTTGGAATTGAATGGCCTCAAATTCCCTTGTATAGTCCTCCATTGTCCCTTCCTGCTTCAGTTCCAACAGGTCCTATATCACTGTGCGGTAGTCATAGGCGCCAAATTTGTTCTCAACTGCCTCCACAAACGTTTGCCAATCTCCCAATCCATGCTTCATCTTGTAGACCTAACACCACTTGGTTGCATTCTCCTCCATATGTAGTGAGGCGGCCGTGGTCCACATGCACTCAGGGACGTTGAAGATGCGAAAGTAGTCCACACACTTATCGATCCAAATCTTCGAGTTCTCACCATCGAACTTCGGGAAGGACAACTTCAGCAAAGCACCTCGATGAAGTGACATGTCCTCCTCCTATCTGTTGCGACCAAATGTGGAACGGTTGGTAGGTGCATGATCTCCGCCGTTCGGTCATCCCCTGCCACGCCCGCCAAGTGCTTCCACACCACGATCACGACTCCCCTCTTGCTGATCTACTGCCAACTTGGCCAGCATATCTGATGTGGCTGCCAACTGTTGTACCATCTTCAATCGCTCATCCAAGGACTGCGCGATTGCCTGTGAGGTGAGGTGCATATGTAATGTGATCTGTTATTGGGCTGCATCCTGTGCTTCCAGCTTGGAGCAAATCAGGTCAATACTCTCTTGCATCTTCTTCAAGCGCTTCTCCATCTTCTACTCCTCCGCCGCCATGGCATCCAACACAAACTGAGTCGACACTAATGGTTTGTCCATGGGTGCCATGGTGATCCTCCTTGAGCTCGGCTAACCTAGGATGGATTTATAGGAAGCAGCGCTACTCGAACGATTTTGTCTCGTGCCACCTCAACCAACAATCTATTGGGATTTTACAGCCAAGTCAAAGTTATGCGAACCTAAACCATGACATACCCAGGAGTCGACTATCTCTGATACCACCTGTAATGCCCCTAGGCTGATCGGCGGTGAGGTCCGGCAACGTGAGATGATTACGACATTTGTCTGGTTCTCTCTCTACTCTGCGAGGAGGAAGAATGGGGAATAGTTTGTTAGGATATTTTTCTGATTGCCTTCTCTGCACCACACTGGTGACTTTTGTATCGTTTGCCAGTCAAGCTTACACGGCCCACTGGCCTGCTCACATAACGGCTCGCAGGCCCACTCACACTTGAGCATAATCGCTTTCCCTCTTTCACTCGACACGTTATTGACCCAGTGTTACATATGGCTATGGAGGTGAGGTGGAGGCGGAAGAATCTGTAATATGCCAATGACGAATTATGGATTTGCATCATGTATTACCAACTTTGTTTCTAAAATCATAAAAAGAAAATTTCATCAAACACAAACCTCATGTAAAAGTAGATGAACAATTGATCAATAAAGATACACGAATCATTCTCAAATTCTTCTTTAGTTTTACTTTAAACAGCCTAGGCAAGCCGCAAAGTGTCAACAGACAGGTGGCTCATGTTTCTCTACTTTTGTTTCCCGCACCATGAGTGACAACATATTCTTTTTATTCTGAAAAAATATTTTCACAAAAGAAAAGGTGTCTGTATTGCGCCAAAAAAAAACCACGTCAGTATGGACAGAGTTTACTCGTTATGTATAGCAAAAAGCTTGCTTTGAGATACTAAATAAAAATAATGTCAGGCTTTGGTTATGTTTTTTTAGGATAAAGTTCACTTTACTTCCTCCAAGTTTGGTCTAAGGATAACCCCGAACTAAATTTTGGCTCATTATAACTCACTTGTTTCACTTTTTTTCTCTCAAATCCTTACTCCCTCCGGTATCAAAAAGGAAGTCGTTTAGGATAAGGACACAGTCTTTAAAATATAACTTTGACCACTATTTTCTACTAAAATATGCATGTAAAAATTAAGACACATAGATATTAAGAAAATACACTTCAATATAAATATATATATATATGATCTATATATTTACAAATTGAATATTTTAAAAATTACTAATGCTCAAACTTTAATAACTTTCACTGTGACCTTGTCCACAATGACTTTTTTCTGTGATCGGAGGGAGTACTGATATGGACTCAATTACTTGAATTGGATGGATGCTGCCTCGAACACGTTTGCCAATAACACGAAGATCTATGCATTATTGGCAATGACAGTTGGTTGGGATTCTAGGTGTTCAAATGAAATGTTTAGTTGATGAAGGGGTCCCCGCCGTTGGCACCTCCTCCAATGGGCCAAGCCCAACACCTCCAAGAGGTCAAACCTAAGTATAAATAGATAGATGAATAATTGATCAATAAAGACACAAATTCTTCTTCAGTTTTACTTTGAACACTGGCAAGGCAAGTCACAAAGTGTCGATAGAAAGGTGGCTCATGTTTCTCTACTTTTGTTTCCAACACCATGAGTGACAATATAATATTCTTTTTATTCTGGAAAAATATTTAATTTACACAAAAGAAAAGGGGGATTTTCTCTCGTCATGAGTGCGGCCAAAAGATTAAGGAGGCACCAAGCTTGGTGAGCTTGAACGTGTTGCCATCCTCAACGGTCAGTGGTGAGGCGACATTGCTCTTCTGAATGTGTCCTCGCACTCCTTGGCCGCGCTTGCCGCCTTCTCCAGGGACGAAGACACCTCGTTGAGCCTGACATCCTTGAGCGCGACGGCGCAGCCTGCCTGCCTCTGCAGTATGTTGTCATATAGAGCTTGGCACGTCAGGAGGCACTGTTTCATAGCGTCGGCGGCTTCACCACCAATCAGGCCCTTGATCTTGTCTGTCGTACTGATGGCGTTGGCTGTGAGAACGTCCACGGCGATCTTACATACTTGAAAAGATCAAAATTTTCATGTGGCTCCTAGCACAAAAGGTTGTCCTTGATAAGGATAATATGCTCAAAAGGAAATGGCAAGGGAGTCAAGATTATTACTTTTGTGGTGCCCCTGAAACATGTGATCATTTGTTCTTTGCTTGTCTAATACCAAAAGTAATCTGGGGTGGTTTAGCCTGCTGTTTTCATCAAGGAGATAGACTCAGTAGTCTGGAGCAATTTTGGCTATGGATAGACAAAGTTGTACCACGTGGTGAAAACTTTCATATGGTTGGCCTAGCTGTTATCTGCTGGGCCATCTGGAAAGCTAGAAATAGGAAGTGTTTTGAGAAGAAAGCAATAAAAAATCATGGGGAAATATTGTTCTCGGTTTGTTCATTCATACGTTATTGGTCAGGTTTGTTCTCGGAGGATAACTAGAAGACCATCAAGGAAGGTGTAGACTTGATGCTAAAGACGACGATCAAGATATTGGGTGAGCAGAACAAGAAGAAGCAGGCTTTGGCGATCTTTGGAGGAGAAGGCAATCGAGATGACCCTAAATATTCAAAGGAAAAGGCCCAAGATTCTGAGTAGATTTACTGCTGCTTTTGTCGCTAGTTGCCTAGTGACAAGACACAAGATTTGTTCTCAAAGTTTAGCACCACAAAAATGTCTACGTCTCCGTTGAGGAGTCCACAAAGGACCAGATTGCTCTCAACCCTAGAACCTCTCCAAGTGGTCAATCAAACTTGGCTCTTTACTAATAATCCTCTCACGAGGAGGCCAATACAAACTTCCAGGGACTCAACCACAAGCTTGGTAGTTCTCGGGCGACGCCCGCCCGTCCAAGGGATGAATCCCCAAGAGTAACAAACATGATCGAGGTCGTCGGTGAAGATGATAGAGTGCTCTTGCTTAAATCAAGTGGGTCACTTAAAAGATTGCTCAAATCCTCTCACAAATGCTTAGGATGTGGATTGGAGCTTTGAAGAGAGTTTGTGGAGCTTAAGATCTGAATGTTTGAGTATCTTTTGATTGCTTGGAGTGGCCAACTGAGTTAGAGGAGTGGTGGCTCCTTTTGTAGCCCCTAACTCAAAAGTAACTGTTATGTTGTCAAAGTGTCAGACTAGTCTGGCAATCGGTGGACTAGTCTGCCAAAGGATAAGGTTCAATGGTCATCTCGGTTGGGTGGACTAGTCCAGGCTGGTGGGTTGCCATAGTGATGGAGTCCACTTCCATAGCTGTACAAGTCTGGATTGGCAGACTAGCCTGCAGATTGGTGGACATGTCTACCATCGAACCTACCATAGCTCTGGAATCCAGCTCCTGGGCCAGACAAGTCCGAGTGGATGGACTAGTCTGCCAAATGGCGGAAAATTCCACCACCAGCGACTTGCCACGATTATGGAGTCCAATTGATTTGTTCGGTGTTTCCCGGACTTATCCGACAAATTTTTGGAAGAGGAGCATGGATTTTCTACTATGTTAGGTAGCATCAACTGTATGCAATGGCAATGGCAGAATTGTCCGGTGGATTGGCATGACCAATTTACTAGGGGGACATCAATTATCCTACCATCATCCTTGAAGTCATTTCTCATGACCGCTAGATCTAGCATTCGTTTTCAGGGTCACGAGATCCAACGATAATATCAATGTGCTCAATCAGTCATTATTGTTTGTTTTTTTCTTGAAAACGTAGAAGAACTGCGCTTCATTATATTAAGAAGATTAAAATGGGGAACAAGAGCCCCAGTACAATAGTCACCACATTACATCT
>VSTD030004880.1:0-10054 GCA_008808055.3 Sporobolus alterniflorus
GCCTTGAGGCCATATCCGACCCTGAGGGTCCTCACTTCCACGCAGGCCTGACTGCAATGGTCGAGTATGCTCAATACTCGTTCGACCTGTAGCACACCACTTCTAGGACCATCATCTAGCAGCGCCTGTGTATGGCTGCTTATGAAGAGCGCCACATCGCCATCTCATGCGAGCTCGCGCGACTGAAGTGTGAGAATGACATTCTCTGTGGTGGTACGGTTCCTCCTTCAGACCAGGACTGGGAGTTGAAGGTCACGTACTGTCACCTCAGTGAGGCTGAGCACGCGTGGCACTACATCCGTCAGTTGCTTGACGCGTCACGCGAGCTGGTGGATGAGCGCACTCACACAATCATACACTTCGAGCATGCCAACGAGCAGCAGGACCTTGAGCTTGAGGAGAGGGCAGCGGTGATTTCCTCTCTTGAGCAGCAGGTTCAGGTGCTTTAGCTTCAGGTGCCACCTGCACCCGCAGCACCCGCTGTTGAGCCCGACGCTGTGTCAGATGTTGATGAGATGTAGGTTGGGGGGACGTGTCTGGATGTGGCATAGTCTAACATTTTGTTATTTTGAGTGGTTAGGTTAGGCTAGCAAGTAGCTTGATAGCTTGTAACCTTGGATGTAGCCCATGGCGTGAGAACAAGGTTTTTGTGCTCCTTTTGTTTTTGGTAGGCGGGTTATGTTCAGCCACATGTACAAATGTCATGTGACATCTTTTGTAAATTTTATATGAACTAAGATGATAAATGGAAATGGATGTTACCTTTGTAAATACAATTGTCAAAAATTTCATATTGTATTTACCTTCTGCATAGCTCGCATCATACTCTAATGTATTGTTGTAAATTCTAATGATGTAAGCTACTTATGACAGATGGTGCGAACCTAAGCCACCGAGGATGCCACGCTTGACATCCCCGAGGGATCCGCGGGCCATGGGCGTGGACGTGGGCAAGCCCCGCACGCCAATCCACCACCACCTCCACGACATGCACCTGTCAGCATTGAGGAGCTGCTGGACACTTAGAACGAGCTCATGAGGGTGCTCATGCAAAATGAGGCACACCGTAGAGCGGGTCACCTGCAACACCACCGATAGCAAGACATGAACACGTCCTTTCTGGGGCAAAGGACCTGCTTGATGCAGATGACTGGTTCCGCACAACCGAATCAAATTTCAGTCTGTTACACTGCACTGAGTATCAGAAGACCCGGTATGCCGCATAGCAGCTAAGATGTGAAAGTGCATCTAGGCCCCTACTGGATTTTGGTGTATTGAATGACAGCTTGATTAAAGGACTAATATTGTGTGTTTAAGCAGGTTCTAAATAAAAAGTACAAAGTATTCATTGATACATCATTTGAAGTACAATTATGAAACAAATAGAACTATATAATCAACATGCTTATTCAACCAATAAATAGTTCCATATTGAAGAATCAATATCAAGTCAAGCAAGGAACTCATATGAACAAGAAGACGTTGAATATTAACTTGGTTCAACACTTGTGGCTTGATCTTAACCAAGAAAGAATTGATCAAGTGTTATCTCTATATATTGGATATCCTTGGAAGTAACTTGATCATATGAAGAAGTTTTTTAAAGAATGAGCCTATGAAAGACATGAAGTGATGAGTGAGACAAGATAGTAGTTGAAAAAGATTAATAAGGACTTGGCCACGATGAGCTATACATTGGAGAAGAGCAAGCAGGAGTCTTGTCATCGAGGAACCATATGTGATGGAGAAGGGTAAGTGGATGTTCAATCCGAGGAATCAAGTTTACTATGAAGAATCATATATCACTAAGTGTCAATCTTTATTTAATTAAGAAATGAAGTGACTTGGATAGCAAAAATGAAAATTGATCATACGGTGTGAAGTACTCCAAGTCACAACCTCGATGAGTCAATACCTAAGCAAGATCAAATGTGACAACCCTTATAAAGTCAAAAAGAGGTGAAGTGGCAAAATTCAATATTGTGCAACCTCAAGTTGAAGGAGATGATTTTATATTTAATCTTAAGTATAGGTTGCTGCTCTATCAAGAGGGATACCACATGGATTGCTAACAAAGTCTCAATGCTCACATAGCCTAAAAACTCAAGTGAGATGAGTGAAACACAATGACCTTATACACTACACATATCGCTAAACTAGGCAAAACAAGACAGTCCGGTTTCCCAAACCGAAGTGTTCGGTTTTTCCTGTAACGGCTATATTTCAAATTTTGGATGTTTCGTTTTCCAAAACTAGATGTTTTGATTTCTACTAGCTATTTTCCAACAGCTAGTTTTTGGGGGGATAAGTATAAAAGCTTTCCTCCTCCCTCTTTTGGAGGCTGCTGGTTCCACCAATGAAAATACTCATCCTAAAGCCTTTGTGAGCTATCCCCAACACCTCTTTATGAGGTTTGAGTGATTTGTGATAAATCCAAGCTGGGGTGAGAGATTCCTCTTTGTGAGTGATTTGAGTACTTGAGCACTTGAGATTTGTGAAGCAATCTTTGTGGTATTTGTTACTCTTGGAGGTGAAGCCTCCTAGACGGCTAGGCGTCACCCTAGAGCTCCCAATGTTGTGGTGAGCCATGGGAAAGTTTGTGAATGTCCGCTTCACCTCCGTAAGGAAAAAAGTAAGAGTTAGTGAAGTGAGGAAAGTGGTTGAAAAAGACCCGGCTTGGAGTTGGCTCTTGGTGGGTAACTCAAGCTACCTCAATGGAGACGTAGAGATCACGTGTGGTGATTCTGAACTTCAATAAATAAATCCTCGTGCCAATTCTTTGGTTTGTCTTCTTGTGTTCTTACTCTTTGAATTACTTGAGTAACTAATTGCCATAATTGATTATATAGGTTTAATGAGTAGATTGTTGTATTTATGTTCAATTCCCTGTATTAGAACTCATATGCAATCTTGAGTAGCTCTAAGTTTGTATCGAACTCCTCGGGAACTCGATTTGAGCTTTCCATAGTTTCTGTCCTGAGAAAACTGGAGTGTCCAGTTTTGAAGTTTGACTTCTTTAGTAGATTCTTTGTGAATCTATTTCTAGAGGTTCTCCAGGTTATTGTTATAACTTGCTTTTATTTATAAAGTGTCTAGAATTATATTGAATAGGTTTTGTGTAAAACTCTCTGACAAAACTGGAGTGTCCGGCTTACCAAACCGGACTATCCGGTTTTGGCAGTTATAATTCTGCTGCGAGTTTTGTTAAATTTCATAATCACCTATTCACCCCCCTCTATGCGACATCAAGGGACTTTCAAGAGGTCTAGCAGGGGTCTGGTGGACATCATACACCGTAGCACTGCCAGTCGATCACCACGTGGCATGGGATGAGTTCCGCGTTGCATTCCGTGGTCACCACTTGTCAGCGGGCACTGTGCGCTGCAAGATTATTGAATTTCTAGAGCTACGCCAGGGGAACCATTCTGTGTATGAGTACACCAGGAGTTCAACAACTTGGCACAGTACAGTGGGAACCATATTGAAACTAATGCCAAGAAGGTTGAGCTCTACCGCAAGGGGTTCAGTATTCAACTACTGGACCACCTGATTTAGAATCTGAGCTTGTCATACAATGACCTGGTCAGCACCGCCATTGACCAGGAGGGCACGATGAAGGCTTGTGAGGCGGCAGAGGAAAAGAAGAGAAAGAGGACCATGCCAGGGCCCACCGGAGGTAGTTCTACACACCACCCGTGGGACAGTCATGCCGACCTCCATAGTTCTGGGGCAACCGCCCGCAGTTTCAGTAGCACCAGTACAACCATACTCCTTTCACTCCATAATAGCAAGGAGCAGCTATTCCACCACAGTAGGTCACACCAGTGGGGTACCTGTGCTACAACTGTGGGAAGGTTGGGCACTTCACTAAGGAATGCCTCCTGCCAAGGCAGGCCAACTCACCTTGTACTCCAGCTCCTATGGCTACCTAGTAGAAGAGCTAGCAGAGAGGCCCAGTGCAGCGTTCTGGCCGCACCAACTACACCATCGTGGAGGAGATACCCATGGGAGAGGAAGTTCTTGTGGGTACATTCTTCCTCAATGAACACCCCATCATTATATTGTTTGATTCTGTGGCTTCACATGATTTCGTGAGTTCTGCATGTGTCGTAAGGGCAAAGTTAACACTTGTGGCATCAGGGGTGCCATATGTGATTAGTGCACCCTGAGGTCGAGTGGATACCGACTGTATAGCCTAGAAAGTACCGCTCCGGTTATCCGGGGGGGGTATTTAGCACTAGTCTTATTGTTCCGAGTGGGCAAGTAATAGATGTCATCCTACGGATGAGATGGATGAAGATGCACAAAGCCATCTTGGATGTAGCTGCCAGGCTAGTCCACCTATGCTCACCCATGTATGGAAAGGTAACTTTGCACCTTCCTGCAATTGCTCGCATCAAGGCATCCTTACATCACGTGGTTGAGTTAAAGCTTGAGGATATTCATGTCGTCCGAGAGTTTTTGGATGTGTTTCCTGATGATTTGCCAGGAATGCCTCTAGAAAGAGCCATTGAGTTCAAGATCAAATTACAGTCCGGTACAGCTCCTATAGCTAAGGCTCTGTATAAGATGTTGCCTGTTGAGTTGGTAGAATTGAAGATTCAACTCCAGGACTTGCTAGACAAGGGTTTTATTCACCCAAGTTCATCACCTTGGGGGTGTTCGGCATTGTTCATGTCAAAGAAATATAAAGATCTTCGTATATGTGTGGATTACCGACCGTTGAATGCAGTCACCATCAAAAACAAGTATCCTCTTTCCCACATTGATATCTTGTTTGATCAGTTAGCGGGAGCCCAAGTGTTCTCCAAGATTAATCTATACTCCGGTTATCACAAGATTAAGATCTGTACCGAAGATATCCTCAATATTGCTTTCACTATGAGATACGGACTCTATGAGTATCTTGTCATGTCGTTTGGGTTGACAAATGTGTCAGCACACTTCATGTACCTCATGAACTTTGTATTCATGCCGGAGTTGGACAAGTTCATTGTGGTTTTCATTAACGACATACTTGTATATTCAAAGAGTATGGAAAAGCATGAAGAGCATTTGTGAGTTGTACTTTAATGGCTGTGAGATCATGAGCTCTATGCGAAGTTTAACAAGTGTGAATTCTGGATTAATGAAGTGTCATTCTTGGGTCACGTGATATCACCAAAAGAAATCGATGTGGACCCCGACAATGTGAGAGATGTCTTGGATTGGAAGCCACTAATGTCTGTAACTCAAGTGCACGGTTTTCTTGGGTTGGCTGGCTATTATCGAAGGTTCATTCCAAACTTCTCGAAGATTTCAAAGCCTATCATCGAGCTCTTGCAGAAAGGTAATAAGTATGTGTGGAGCAAAGACTTTGATGAAGCTTTCAAGACCTTGAAGAAGTTGCTAACCACATCACCGGTGCTAGCGTAGCCTGACATCGCTAAGTCTTTCGATGTTTATTGTGATGCTTCTGGCACTAGGTTGGGGTGTGTCCTAATGCAAGAAGGGTGGGTGATTTCTTACTCCTCGTAATAGTTGAGACGCCACGAAGAGAACTATCCTACTCACGATTTTGAGTTGGCAGACGTGGTAATGGTATTAAAGACGTGGTGACATTATCTGCTTGGAAATATGGTTTGCATCTATACGGACCATAAGAGCTTGAAGTATATCTTTACCCAACCACATCTGAATATGAGGCAAACAAGATGGCTATAGTTGATCAAGGACTATGAGTTGGAAGTGCACTATCACCCGAGAAAGGCGAATGGGGTTGCAGACGCATTAAGACGCAAAGCTCACTCCAACTACTTGCCAGTCGTGCGCTCTACAGGAGAGGAATCCAGCACCCGAGTGTTACCGGACCTGTCATTGTTCAACATCACTCTCACACCTACTTTGAGGAGTGAGATCATTGCTGCACAAAAGCATGATAAGGGCATGAGGCTTATCAAGAGGAAAATACGAGAGGGTGACCCAAAGGTCGCTTGTTTCTGTGAGGATGCGGAAGGCACATTATGGTTCAAAGACAGATTGATTGTGCCAAGGAGAGAATCACTGAAAAAGAAGATTTTTTATGAAGCTTATACTTCGAGGTACTCTATTCATCCAGGTAATATCAAGATGTATCATGATTTGAGGCAACAATTCTAGTAGACAAGGATGAAACGCGAGACAGCTCGCTATGTGTTGGAATGTGATACCTTTCAGAAGGTAAAGGCCGACTACATGAAACCTAGGGGATTGTTGCAACCCTTAAGTATTTTAGATTGGAAGTGTGATGACATAAGCATGAATTTCATTATGGGTTTACCTTTGACTGCCCGCAAGTTCGATTCGATTTGGGTTATCGTAGATTGACTCACCAAATCCGCTCACTTCATACCCGTTAACACCACTTATAAGGTTCAGAAGTATGTTGAGATCTACAATACTCGTGTGTTATGCTTGCACGGAGTTCCAAAGATGATCATCTCTAATCGGGATTCGTAGTTTATCGCTCGCTTTTGGGAGCAACTGCACGCTTCCCTTGGGACTCATTTGATCCATAGTTTGACCTATCATCCACAGACAAATGGTCAAATTAAGCGAGTAAACTAAATCCTGGAGGATATGTTACAGGCTTGTGTGATGGAATATCTTGGGAGTTGGGACAAGAATTTGTCGTGGGCAGAGTTCTCATACAACAACAGCTACCAAGAGAGTCTGAAGATGGCACCGTTTGAAGTGCTATACGGATGTCGATGCAGCACTCCACTCAACTGGATTGAGCCTGGAGAGAAGATTATATTTGAACCCAACCTTGTTGAAGAGGCAGAGACAGCTGTCAGTCGCATTAAAGATAACCTAAGGGCCGTGAAATCACGCCAAGAGAGTTACGCAAACAAGAGGCGCCGACCCTTAGAATTTATGGTTGGAGATCATGTGTATCTGAAGGTTTCACCTATGAAGGATATAAAGAAGTTTGGAATGAGAGGAAAACTAGCACCCCGCTACATTGGACCATTCCCTATCCATGCAAAGTATGGAAGCGTGGCATACAAGCTGGAGTTGCCACCGTCATTGGCAGGAGTTAACGATATCTTCCATGTATCGCAACTAAAGAAGTGTGTGAAGGCACTCATGGATGTTGTACTACCGGAAGTGGCACCACTCGAGGCTGACTTGACGTACCCTGAGCATCCGGTCAAGATCTTTGATCAGAAGGACCGTGTCACACGGCGCAAAACTATCAAGTTTTTCAAAGTGCAATGGAGTAACCACACCGAAGAAGAAGCCACTTGGGAGAGTAAAGATTTCCTCTGATCGCGCCATCCAGATTTTGTTTTGCCGTAGTTAGGACGTGTGCGACTGTTCGCTACCCCTACTAGGTTCTTTCTTTGTTCAAATCACGGGACAAGATTTTTGTTAGGGGGGGGGGACTATAACACGCTAGTTTTTCACTATAGTCATTGCCTTGTGATCTATAGTGTCTCACCTTACAAATTACTGGGAATCAAAAGCTATAGAACTTGGTTTAGTTTGAATTCAAATTCAAACCCTCTTTCATCGGTTTTCAAACCAAGTCAAATGGAGCTTGTATGGAAACCGCAAACTTCACCATACAACCATGCCAATATAAATTCACAATCTGGGAGGTCAAGGCAAATAGGAATTTTGGGGAATTTTTCAGGATTTTCCAAACAAGTTTGAACCCCCAATAAATTTAGATCAAATTTAAAAGTAGTTTTGTTTCTAGGATTTTTAATTCAAATTCTGTTTCAAAATTGAACTTGTTTCAAAAGTAGAGTTGTTCCTTATCTTTCATTCTATCAGCATGCAAAGTTTGGTAAACTTTGGAGCACCAGAAGAGTGATTTTCATAATTTACAAAGTTGGTTCAGTTTGGAAAAATAGAAAATCAATTCTTAACGGGTTGGGTCATGAATAGTGCAGCCCATACCGCTTCGGGCTCGTGCCACTCTTCAAAATCCCGACTGAGGCCCACTCGTTAGTGGCAAGGAGCAGGGGACCCGATGTCGTGCCGTGGTTTCACCGGACCGGCGAGCCGTCGGCCAACCATCCCCGACGTGCTGGACCGGGACCGCCCCTCTCTCTCTCTCTCCTCCGCCTATAAGAAGGAAAAAGCTGGCCGAAGCTTCCTTCCCCATCGTTGTTTCTCCCCCAACGTCGAGGTGAGAGCCACCTTCGCTCATCGACGACCAGCCGCTGATTGGTCCGGCCACTAGGCAATTCCTTTTGCATAGATGATCCTCACTCCCTTGTGCTCCTTTTGCCCTAGGTTTCAGGATCATCGGTCCACTACTCTGACCTCCACCACGGATCACGTGGGTTACTTCCACCGCCGCCAGTGAGCTCTCATTTCATGCTTCTCGTCACTGGTTAGAAATTGCCTAATGTTCGCTACACTCGTGTGCAGCTCGGAAGGCAAGCTAGGAGCATCTTCTCTGACTTTGAAGTCGTTTCCACCTTCGACGTCGTCGGTTGCTGCCGCTCCGACTGCCTCACCTGTGAGAACCCCCTTTTCGGCCACCTCTTCTAGGTTTAGGTGTTGTGTCTCATAGATGGATCCATGGGGATGGCTGGGATGAAAACCTTGTCGTCATTCAAGCTCTGACAAAGCGTCAGCAAGCTCACCACACTGCGTGCGCTGGCCGCGCATGGCACGGTGACCGTGTGTTCACCACGCTCTGGCCGTGCACCGGATGGCATGGGCCATCCAAAGGATGCCGCCTTAGGCCAACTAGCTGGGCTTTGGCCCAGTAGGCCACTGTGGTCGTGGGCTGCAGTGAAGCTCGAGGGGATAGTGGATTTTTCCATTTTTCCTAAAAGTATTCAAATAGAGTTCAAATCAAATTCGGTTTGAGTTTGAATTCATCTCCAATTTGTTCAAACTTGAGAACTAAATGATTTTGATTCAAGGTTATGAATTCAAGTAGGGAATCTGAGTTAAGATTTCAAATTCTAGTAAAATTTGGTTAAACCATTTAGAAAATACTCATATGCTTATAAATTCACTTAGAAATTCATAGTAAATTCTTTAGGTCTCCAAAAATTATGAAACTTGGATCAAAATTCATATTTTTTACTCCACATCATGGTAAGTAGCTTAGCATTCCTGTTGATGACATGTCATGAGGCTTAAGAGTTTCCTTTCCCTTAGTGGAGAGTTGAGACTTGTTCCCTTGCAAGAATTTGCATGTCATGACTCCATATTGCCATGAGCTTTACTTCAATACCTTGTTGATCATTATAAGTTTTCATGTCACAGCATGGATGGTGATTAGCATGGGCAGCACCCTTAGCTTTATGCAAGTTAGTTTGGTTGAGTAATAGGAGTTAATGAAGGAAATGTCTAATTTATCTCTCTAATCAACCTAAAAGCTAGTAAGACGTGTTGTTAAGCTATTTTACTTCTCCTTGTCTCTTAACGCGAACATTCTTGCATATCCTTACATATAGGTTCTAATGCCACTCGTGGTTAAGAACCTCTTGGGGGACAACACTCACCAAGCCGCGCTGAGACTAACTCTCCATCCCTTGAGTAAGGCAAGCACTGATTGCATAACCTTCTATATGATCTTCCATCACACACTTTACTTTCTACATTGATTGTGCATTTACTTATATGAGTTCTATGAAAACTTAGTTGTATTAGTGATACCCTTACAAGTGTACCTTGTTTACCCCCACGATGGAGTGAAACGATAGATTGGCTATGCTTAGTAATATAGTCCATCGGTAGAAACCGAGTGGTTGATAGCCACTCGTAATAGGCCCCTTCTCACGATGGTGGTTCTATGTGGATTATGTTAGTGACAGATTCTTGTTGACTTTATACGAGACCGGGCGGGGTAACTAGGGAAAAGTGTAGAATACCGGATGGGAAGGAGTGAAAGTGGTCTATTTTCATATTCGGAGCTCTGAAGGTGGTAGCCCCCGCCTGTGTCGATTAAGTACCGTGTTGGTTGGGCCCCTGTAACAAGCATTGATTATGTACTGACGCATACGGGCTATATGGGTCCCCGCAAACTTAGTATCTTCGACAGTCGTCGAGTTGGATGATACCT
>VSTD030004881.1:0-10053 GCA_008808055.3 Sporobolus alterniflorus
GCTAATGCCAACGCTAACACCTAAGGTGCTAGGTACTTCTTATTGTGTGTTGTTGTTGCAAGTGTTGTGCAGGATGAAGAAGTTGTTGAGTGAAGTAAAGCATGTGCTCTCATCTGGCCCATCCAGCCGAGGCTCTGGTTCATGCTCCAGTGACAACAGATTAGAAGACTCACCATGGCCTTCGTCCTTTGTGCCATTGCCGCATGGGACCGCGGGGTCGAGCTGTTATCTTCCACACGGTGACGTTCCTGAGGCTACGGATGGCGACGACACCTCCATCCACACCACTGAGGAGATGGAGAAGTATGAGTCCCTCTACTATCGAGAGTTTACTCACACTAGTGTCTACGATGTGAACTTACTTGAGAGGGTTGGTTTGGACGAAGAGCTTTCCACCATCCTCTGGACCATCAGTTGGGGAAAACTCTATGACGAGCCTTGTCTATGTTCGCGTCTCTTAACCCTTTAATTTCTTATGACCTTTGAAACAGTTGAGAAGAATAGGAAGTCATTTGTGAAGTTTCATCTGTTCAGGAAGTCATTTGGTTGTGATTTCTCCTGGTTCAGTGAGCTTCTAGACTTCTCTAAATCCTGCTCGCCTGAATCAACTACTATGAGAAACTTTAATAAGGTTGAGTTTATTGATGCTATTTCAAGAAAATCTGCTAGGCTTAGGTTCAGCGATATTCACAACACTAGTCTAAGGTTCTTGCATAGATGAATGTCATTCATGCTCTTAAATATGGTAGATTTGTGTTCTGTTGCTACTCCTAAGCTTAAATGTCTGTTTGCTATGGTAAATAGGATCAAGCACACTCCTGTAGCTTACATTGTCGTCTACTTTAAAAATGTTCCTAAAATGTCGGGACCCATCGAGTGTACCTCCATGGTCACTCGGATTGCCATGAATCTAGGGTGTCTAGAAATGGCCAACTTGGCCTACATTGAGGGGGACGTACCAATTCTTGGTCTTGACCACTTTGTTCACGTGCACATCTTGCGCGAAGACCCGATCATTCTTTATCTATGTTGCATGGTCATAAGGCAATCCAGTTACCTAACCCAGGCCTTCAACTGTACTCTTGTGAAAGTAATACACTGTAGTTTGATCGGATGGGAGAGGCGTGCCACAGCTTCACAGGACCACCTCACACTCATGGGCGAGCTCGCATGCAGGCAGCACAACAGGACACGACTACACTACAGGCTCACTCTCAGGAGCCCCAGTGGGACACTGGGTACGGGGGTGGCTACTCGGGTTACCATGAGGGTGGTTACTACCCCTCTCGCGGTTACCCCAAGCCTACCCTTTGAGCCAGAACCTCCGTCTCTACTAGGTAACCTAACTACTATGCTCCTTTGGAGCGGTACATCAGTTATGGGGTTGACCAGGCTGAGCACACGGTGGAAGGGATCAGATGACTCGAGCGACAATGGATTACTTTGCACATGTGCAAATGGAGATGCAAGCCTCCATCGACTCATAGACCAGCATGATGCATGACCTCTTTGGGTCACTTTGGGATTAACCCTGATACTTAAATCTTGCAAAGATTTAGGCTTGGGGGAGGTGCCAGGTGCCCAGGTATGAGTCCTCACTTGTCTCGTTTCATTCCTAGCTTTTTTAGTTATCTCATCACTTGTCTTGCCCGTTGGTCGTATCACTATCATTGCCATGATTGCTAGTAAGTATGGCTTCCATTAGTTAGGTTTTATCGAGTTAATAAAAAGAACTCCCACAACACATGGTTAGGTTATACATCCTACTTTGCTTGAGAATTGTTGCAACTACTCATGCATGGCCCCTGTTTTGATAAGCCAAATTGATTAATGTGGTTATGCCTTGGTAGACACAAAATCTCATGTGAGCAAAAATTCAAAAGTAACCATGTCTAGGTTGCTGGGAGGTGTGATATCTGAGTTAGTGCTAATCTTGCTGAACCTTGATTTTGAGATTGATCAGAGTTGAATGAATTTAAGAAGGTTCCTCACTGACATACACATTCCTACCAGAGTCAAATATTATCCACATAGTAACTCTTGTTTGTGTTGAGCTTTGTTAAGGCATCTGTCCATTTGAGTTTTGAATTTTCTTCGAAAATGATTTGCTACCCAAAAAAAATTGCTAGCCTTACCCAAAAATATTAGCGTGCATACCTCCACTCTGGAATATGCATCCACTGCCAATATATCCACAACTCCCCCATCTCCATAATCATGGTTTAGCGATGTTGGCATACAGAACTCCATTCCGTAGTATGCGTCCACCGCTAGTATATTGAAGCCATTTGAAAATAAGTTTTTGAAGAAGTGATTTTCTCCACAAATATCATCAAAACCCCTGAGTTCTCAAGAGGTGGAGGAAAAAGAGAGAGAGAGAGAGAGAGAGAGAGAGAGCTCCAATAGTCTTTTCAAATGAAAGGGGAAGTCAATATTTTGAGAGGAGAAAAATACTTCAACTTTAAAAATTCTTTTTGGTGTGATTCCATTTTTTTTCTCTCCATCATACCATTTCAAAAACCCTTTCCAAAATCATTGATAAAATTTTCTTAACTCTTTTTGGACCATCCTTTATCTTGGCAATTTACATGACTTGAGTTGTACCCTATTCCCTTACCATTGAGCTCCACATATTTAGCCCTTAGAGGGTAGGATGGGATGGAACATTTGTTGATCCGAGGTGAAGAACCACATACCAAAAAAAGAGTGCTCGAGTGACTAATGTTGAGGAACCATAGTATCATTGTTATCATATTCTCTTCGATTGATTTCAAAAGGAGGCTAAGTAGGAGAGACACAGACGAAAGGTTCCACCTTTCAACCACCCAAGACGAGGTAAATTTTTTTTGCACAAAAATCTCCATGAGGAAAGTAGGAACCGCAAGGTATGGCCACATTGATTTGTTTGGTAAGTTTGAGCATGGGTCTATAGTTGTGTTGTCTCAGATCTCTTGCATTGCTTCAGGTTTGGCTTTACTCGAGTACGAGCAAAAGTTTGTTCTTGGGGGATGTGTTGGCCCTCATAAAACGTGGATTTCATGCGCCAACATATCATGCAAATGCTGGAATAACCATGTATTCACCTTATCTACTAACCTAGTTCTACGATTGTAGTGTTTATTTGATTTCAGGAACTTAGGTACCAAATTGGAGCATTTCAACGGATGACAAAGTAAAGTTAACCAAATGTCAAAGTCACCACCACCATGGGGGTGTATTGGACACATGGACTATGTGGGCCAGACCCCAGGCTGAGTGGGCCTAGGAGCCGGTCGACCATCTAAACTCCTTGGCCAGCCGGCCAGGGTTTGAGGCAGTTTGGCCCGAGCCTTGGTTGCCATGCATTTACATGAGGAGGAGAAGGCCGAGTCTGTGGAGGAAGACAGTGGAGGCCGCTCCACCCAGTGAGCCGGCCACGTGGCTTGGCCACCCGGTCTCTACCTAGCGCCAAACTGACTTCTCCAAGTCGGTGGAGGTCCCATTCACCACTATAAATACCCCCATCATAGTGAAAGTCGACACAACACACTCTACTTGTAGTTCTCCACTTGTAAAGGTTCCAGTTTAGTAGTAGTAGCATAGGCGAAGCCCTATTGGGACTCGAGAGTCGAGTTGAGTCTTTGCTCGAGCTTCAGAAGTAGTCCTGGAGATTGGTGAGCTCTTATATCCTTACCTTTCTTTTATAGACTTTGAATCCTCATTCTTATATGTTCTCTTCTTGTTTTGTCTTGAGCTTTGATGCCTGCATAGTTACTATCACTTGGTCCCTCTTCTTTATTGTTATTGCTCTGTGGGTTATCTGTCTGACTCCATAGATTACTCTAACTCCTCATAGCTCTAGTGCTTTACCAACATTGGTGTGTTTCCTTGTATTTCAATGGCCGGCGGGGAAGCATTTGACTTTACTCACTGACGTGGTGTCCAGGTTTAAATCCTTCAGTGAAGCTCCACGCCTTGCACATTAGTTTGGTACCCGTAGGAGTGACAGTCCTGTTAGGGCTTTGTAATCCATCACGACGAGGTCGTAGCGAGCTGGCCAAACCAGGGCTGTTGTATTCCCTTGTGTGGATTCCTTGCTGTGACACAGTTAGTGAGATACCGGGGTTGCGAAGTAGAGTAGGCAGCATAGCAGGTGATTTGGAATCCTGGGTAACGTGCTGTGATACATAGGACTAGAATAGATCCTTGGGAGTTGACCCTCTTCTCGAGTGTCCTGACTAGGTGGAACCGTGGCTTACCCGTAGAACCTAGAGGTGTATGTGTCCATTAGCTCCAGTTAATGTAACATCTGTATAGCCTAGTAGTACTCATTGGAGTTACTCCCTGTGTTAGTCTTAGACATGATAGAGATCCTTCCTCCCATGGGAAAAATATAAATACGATACTTGGAGAATACTCCCTATGAAGTGCTACATTGACAATTCTGTGCGCTTGCAGAGCTGCATACGAAACATCAACAGACGTGGTGTCCGGGTTTAAATCCTTCAATGAAGCTCCACACCTTGCACGGAAGTATGGTACCCGCAGGAGTGACAGTCCTGTTAGGGCTTTGTAATCCACCACGCCGAGGTCATGGTGAGCTGGCTAAACCTGGGCTGTTGTATCCCCTTGTGTTGATTCCTTGCTATGATACAGTTAGTTAGTTACCGGGGTCACGAAGCAGAGTAGGTAGCATAGTAGGTGATTTGGAATCTCGGGTAATGTGCTATGATAGATAGGACTAGAATAGATCCTTAGGAGTTGACCCTCTTCTCATGTCCCGGACTAGGTAGAACCTTAGCTTACCCGTAGAACCTGGAGTACTAATGTGTGTGTCTGTTAACCCCAGTTAACGTAACCTCTGTATAGCCTAGTAGTACTCGTTGGAGTTACTCCCTATGTTAGTTTTAGACATGACAGAGATCCTTCCTCCCTTGGGAAAATATAAATACGATACCTAGAGAATACTCCCGGTGAAGTGTTACATTGATAATTCCGTGCGCTTGCGGAGCTACATACAAAATATCAATAGCGAGCTCGATGCTTGCTTGCTTGTTTGTTTTGGGACTTGACGTCGGTGTTATTTGCTTATCAGATCGCAAAAGCGTCTCAAAAGATGTTTATTTCATTTACTCAGTTTTGCCCAAGCCCCTGGCCTTTCGAGGGCTTCGTTCCTTCTGGAACTCTCTTCTTTATGCTTCCACATCTTTGACTTAGCCCCTTACCTTTTGGGGGCTTCATTCCTTCCTTAACACTCTTATTTACGCTTTCGCGATTTTGACTTAGCCCCTGGCCTTTTGGGGGCTTCGTTCCCTCTGGAACATTCTTATTTATGCTTTTGCAATTTTGAATTAGCCCCTAGTCTTTGGGGGGGGGGGCTTTGTTTCTTGTGTGTTGTTTTGCGGAGCCCGTGGGCTCTCATTGAGCTCGATTTGCCCACGACTTTAGATGTTTTGGTCTTCAGCCTGTCGAATGCTAATCCAACCTTGTTAGATATTTTGACGTGCGTGTGACTCAAAATGTTTTTGGGGAATCAAAGCTTATATTATTGCTTTGAGGTACCAGAGCTCTACATCATTAAAGACCTGACACCCTCGTGGGCTTCCCCTGTGAGGAAAAGAGTACGGGCTCAGTTGGCAAAAATGTAAAAGTTTCACGATGGCATGTTTATGAATTACAGAGCTTCACAGTTTACAATGTTAATTAGATGTAGAAATGGTGAAGGTTATCGGCATTCCAGGAGTGCTCCAGCACCCTACCTTCGTTGTCAGCCAAACGGAAAGATCTTGGTCTTGTTTTTTCTGTCACCACAAAGGGTCCACTCCATTTAGGCTCCAGTTTTCTGGAGGCTTCGGTGTGCGGGCTTCACAACCCAAATCTCCAACTTCGATGTGCTTTGCCTTTACTTTCTTATCCCTCCATGCCCCTGTTTAATTCTAGTAAGACTGTAAGTTCTCAACTGCTTTCAAGCATTCTGGCTCTAGTAGGTCTTTAGATTCAGTTTCACTAGGACTATAAGTGGCTTCCGCACTTGTTTTAGCACTATGGAGCTTCATTTCCTCTGGGGTTACTGATTCCTCTCCATACAACAGCTTAAAAGGGGTGAATTTTGTCGCTCTGCAGATGAAAGTCTTATGGCTCCATGTGACATCCCACCCTTAAGCAAGGATGTCCAGTCATAACCAGGATCATTACGGGGTGCCATTACTGAAATAATCACGCATAATACATCACATACGAGAAGATTACAATTAAAATGCTTTCAAAGTTAAACTTTATTATAAATTAAATTTCAAATTTGATTACAGAGTTTGAGCAGAAGATCTAGAATGGAAGACATTTGCGGAAGCGAGAACACTCGATGATCAAGAATGACACCTTGGCCTAGAGATGCCGACCTCAGAAATGGCACACGCCAGGAGAAAGAGAGAGAAAACACCTACAAAACTACATCAAGGCAAAGCCTGAGCAACTAAAGGTCAGCAAGACTGAATCGTCAACGTGGTCATAAATAGCGGACTCCTAGTATGCAAGGCTTAAGGGTGAGCTCTATCCCTATGCCAAACCTGCACTAAGAGTATGTCCTTACTTTCAAGTTTTACAATCTAGTCTACAAGTTTAATTATACTTTAACATAAAAGCTAAGTTCATTAAACTTTATCCAAGGTAATCCTGAACTAAGGCAAACAAGAGTAGCAATACAAGTTATTAAAGTACAGCATAAACATAATCCAATATTAACTGTTATTCCATCAATTAACTACGTGTTGACAGCCACAAACAAGCAGTTACTCAAATATGAGAGTCGTGGTGATTCAGATCGATGTACACCATGCAGAGGAAACTCTGATCAACGCACCAGACACTTTCCACACTCGATCTGCGTAGGATCCCCGACCATACATCTCACGTGGTCCACGTAGACAACCTTTCACTAGTCCCCATGGGGTCAAAACAGACCCCTACTCCCAAAAGAAGTCTTGGCGACCAAAAACGGACTGGCCTGACCATCATCTCAGGTTACCTTATTCCTCCTCCCTCACGATAGCCTTGGAGTAGGGGAGAGAGGTTTTGACCAAGTGGTTACAGAGCTACATCGGCTTATTGGGCCCATATAACAGCATGTGATCAGTACATTCAGTACTTGCTTATGGGGGCCAACCCATCGGTCCTTAACCAACACAGGCGGCAGCTACAACCTTGGAGGTGCCGGCTTTCCACATCACACTCCCCGACCTTCCTTACCGATGGTCCTCCGCTTTCCACCTAAGGGTCCCGCCCGATCTCAGGTTAATAATCCAAGAATTACTAGATGACCTAGAGAATGTAACAAACCCTAAATCTCGTGAGTGGGAGCCTCGACTTGACTTCTACCGTAAGCTGTCATCTAAGCATATATGCCGGTAACCACCAAGATGATAGGGTTATCAAGGATAAACCGGAAGGTCAATCCTAGTGCAACTACGGTGTCAAACAACTCCTATGAACTTAATGCACAGTCAACAATAACATAAAGCAAGATTTATATTAAAAGACAATGAGCATGGTTAAATGCACGGGGCTTACCTTGATAACAACAATTTTAGTATCCTCGTAACTTGGTGCTTGTGGACCACCAACACCTCACAGACTTGTTCCTTTGGATCTCTGACTCCGGCTCCATGCGATCAAGATCTAGAGTATGGACATGATGCAATAATTGTAACATCCCTGATGTTAAGCATGTGTGTTGATCTCTCATGGTCGTGTTAACCTTCGAATCAAATCAAATTACAAAATTTCATTTGAATTGAATTCCATTTTACAGCTAGAGCAGTTTTTGATTTTTTATTCAAAATTTGTTCCGATCTAGCTCAAGTCGTCAATGTGAAAGTTTCTCCAAATCACCGAATCTACCTCCTACCAAATGTTCAGATTTTTCTAAAAATCTAGCTATTTTTCCCAAGTTATACCTTTTTCTGAGCTTAGGAAAAGTATTAACCGAATATTCAAAACCTAATTAATTTTGTGGCGGACCCGTTAACCTGGCCCACCACCCGCTACACATCCGACCCACGCACCGTGGCAGCCCCACATGTCAGTGACCTGCTTCCTCCCTCTCTTTCCCTCACTACCACGCAGGCCCCACGCGTCAACGACACCCTGTTCCCGAATCGCCACCGGCCGCGCCCTACTCCTGTGTCGCGCCTCGCCATCGGGAATCCAGGGCTGTTGCACCCTGACAAGCCACCCAAGCCCATCATCGGTTGGTTGCTTTCCCTGCCCCTGCTGCGCTCACCTTTTGGCGCCCGCCCGCCCATTCGTGCAAAGGCCCCGCGTCTGCCGCTACCACTGCCTTCATTGGATGTCACCGCACGGTATCACAGTTCCCCGCGCGGACAAGAACCATGGACAAAACCCACTAGCCCAACCATACGTTTCCAAGGCGCTCCACCTGCTCCAGCCACTCCACCGTACCTCGGCAGCTGCGCTCGTGAGCTGTTGGCCATGCGCTGTGGTGTTAACTACCGCGCCATGTGCCAAGCCTCACTCAACCGCCTTTCTGCACCCGTGGAGCTGTATGCTTATTTAAGGGACGCCCAAACCAATTGTCCAAGCCTCTCGCCACCCGTCTCCACCTCCGGTAAGTGACCGCCACTGGTGTCCTCTATTTCCCACCATGGCTCACTGATGCCAGACCACCTCACGGCATCTCCATCTTCATGCGTTGGTCCTGATGAACCACTGTATCCTAGAGAAGCTCTATGATCCACAAGATCCACTCTTCCTTCACCCTAGCACCGCTGAAACGGAGCCATGCCATACACCAATATCCCTTTTTGATGAGCTATGATGCTGGCACCGCCTCATCACTTTCTTTGTGTTGCGGCGTGATCCTAAACACCTCCTTGTCATGGAGGACTTCACCTGAGCAGCTCCCATCATCACCACCGGCCGCCGTTGTTGCGCCGCCGTCGTCCTTGGTGAGCGCCGCCTCCTATCGTTACCCTCACCCCTTGGCGCGATCCTGTAACCAAGACCTTGATGGGCCGATGCGCCGTGAGTCCGGGATGCTCACGGTGAGCTCTTTCTCACCGGCCGGCCATCCACCGCCCACGGCCGATTGTGCCATGGTGATGAGTGTGCATGGGTCAGCCGTGCGCCCCTGTGGGCCGGCCCGACCGGCTTCTAGGCCGCACCAGGCTAGGCCGTAGGGTACTGTACTAGCCGGGCCAGGCAGGGTGCTTGCACTGTGTGAGTTGGGCCACGCACATGGATTTGGCCCAGTGGCCAAGGGCTGAGTTAAATCTTTTCTTCTTTTCAGATTCAATTCAAAATTAGTTCAAACTTCCAAAATCCGTATCTATTTGAATATTGCTCCAAAAAATACTAAACTAGTTTTGTTGGATTTGTAATTTCAAAATCTATCCATGAAAAATGTTGAACAGATCAGTAGCATCTATTTTGGGTCTGTTTCCTTCGATTCCTGAATAAAGCTTACTTAAATTAACAACGTGTGCACAACATCACATATAGGACCCGTCGGAGGAGTCTTTCCGAAGGAAGAGAAGGTGGAACTAGAGGTTCCCGGTGGTCCACAAGCCCCAAGTTGCGAGGAGCTTAACCCAGCTCCTGAGCAAGGGAAGCCCCAATGTATATAGTTCCTATAGAATGCTAACATGAGTCTTGTTTACTTTTCTATGCATGCGATATATTGTGCACTACTTGTAGGGTCTTTGGGTGATGATAATGTGATGAGTTGCATGGTAGTACAATTCCATATATCATCTTGTTGTAGATGTATTACTTTTGTGACTAGGTGTGCTATGTTTAGTTGATAGCCATCGGTAGAAGTTGAGTGGTAGGTCCCACTCCCTTGTAGGACCTTTCTTCCATGAACTAGAAAGATAGTTTGGATATATGATGAGTAGATGTTATGTTTATGTTCATGTATTGTAACTGTGACCAGGCGGGGCAATTACGGGAAAGGGGTTCACTTGGAAGGGAATGGTGGGGAGAGGGCCGTGGTTATTCCGAGGTTCCAAGGTGGTAGCCCCGCTTGTGTCGATTTAGGACCACATTATTTTGGCCCCG
>VSTD030004882.1:0-10053 GCA_008808055.3 Sporobolus alterniflorus
GTCGGTTGGACATAGTTCTTTCCATGAATTAGAAAATCCTAATTAAATACAGTGAAAATCTCTACTCAGATTTGAGTCTGATCTGTGAAAATCAGACCCTCTAATTTTGCAGCCTAGAGCATCTTCAAAATATCATAATTTCATCGTCCGAGCTCCAAATCATGTGCTTCATGTATCCATTTTGATCGTCTCGATGAGTGCTTCATCATGGATGCTTGAAATCTTTAGTTTGAATTCATCTTCTTATTGTTTCAATCACTTCTTTGTTTCCTGAGTGAAATTCAACTAAACTATCCGAGAAACACGTGCATAATTAAAAAACATGCATGTATAATTCAACTTGTAAAATATATAAAGTTGACATTCATTTATAAATATTGACCATCTTATAACTGAAAAAATTGAATGTTTCAATTTAGGAAATCGGACACTCTGATTTTTCCTGAAATATCAAATTTAATCATCAACAACTACATAGCAAGGCTAGCACCAAGTCAACCTGCACACATCATGCCACATCAGAACGGAGAGATATCTCCTAAGTGATGCAAGGGTACAAGTTTTACTGTTATCACACATCATCCATCCTCCGAACTGTCAATCTCGACATATATACCGTATGAAGTCTCCTCCTTCTCCCTGCCTGACCAGGCTGGGATATCTTATTTTACCGACGAGACCGGAATTACTTAGTCTAGACCGACGAGGTTGGACGCCTTATGTTCATGACTTATGATGCCGAACATACTTTCAAGACTTCATCACAGAAATCTACAAGACGAGGCTGAATACTCTTTGCTAAAAGCTGACGATGCTCTAGCACTTCATTCTCATTACCTTGTATTATGCGTACTTGGAGGCAGGACCGGTCCTGAGGGAGGGCGCCCATGCTCCGGATATTGGAGGGCCCCACCCCATAGTATTTGTGCCTATATATGTATAAGGTTAATTTATCTTAGTATGTATATTTAGAGTGCAATAATCAACAAACTGAACGGAGGGCTAATCAGGCTGCTTTTATTTTCTTCCTTGATCTATAATGTGTCCACTCAGTTCAATTGTATGTAGAGGCGGCATCGGCTTTTAAGTTTGCCCTGCCCCCCCCCCCCCCCAATCCCAAGAACGGTTGACTCTTATCATTCACAGAAGATGACGACCATTAGCACAACTTAAATGGAGGTTTTCCACGAGAGTCATTGAAACATGTAATTTAGATCCAAATCATGAAAATCAGTTGCTGATATGGCTCATTTCATATCACTGTTTGCCATCCCTCTATGTGTGGCCGTACCATGATATAGCCCAACAACGCCCTCTAGTCTAGTATGAATTGTGATAGTGACGGGCACAAAAAAATTCAAAGGGGGCTACCGCGCCTCACGTCTTCTGCCCAAGGGGCTCAGGGTGAAACCTAACCCTAACCGCCGCCACCCTCAACCCCTCTCTTCCCTGCCATGCTACTGTCGGAGCGGGTCACCAGCACAACCCGAGCGGCCCACGGGGATGGCGGCCCTAGCCACCGCCACCCCCAACCCCTCTCTTCCCCGCCGTGCTGCTGTCAGAGCAGGTCACCAGCACAACCCGAGCGGCCTGTGGGGATGGCGACGGCGGGCGTCTCCCTCCCCCGATGGTTGTGGCGTGTGGAGTATGTCCTAGGTGCGGTGGCGTGCGTCTTCCCCTGGCATCCATCCTTTCGGGAGGGCGGCAGGACGGTGGCTTGAAAGTTGCCTAGAAGGAGGGTGAATAGGCAATCAAACCTGAAACTCACTTAATTTAAACAGTCCGCCATAACCTTGGTGACTCTCGAACAACCTACCCCGTCTAGGGGAATGAATCCCCAAGAGTAATGAACACACAGAGATCGTCACTGAAGCGCTTGAGTTGAAGATCGAGTGGATCACTCAAGAGTGAGGCTCAAATCTCTCATAGGAAGCTTACATTTGAATGAAGCTTGGAGAAGAGATGTTGGGAGCTCAAAAGAGTGTCTCAAAGTGTTTGCAAGCTGAAATGGGTGGCCAACCTGGCTAGAGAGGTGTGGGGGTCTTTTATAGCTCCCCAAGAAAATCTAGCCGTTTGGGTGTCAGAGACCCGGACATGTCTGAGTTGGGGGTCGGACATATTCAGCCAACCTCTCTGGAACTCGGCCTGGGGACCAAATATATCCGATCCGAGGACTTAGTTGCTGAGGAATCGAGTTAGGTCGGACATGTCCGGGCTGGGAACCAGACATGTCCAGGCTGGGAACCGGACATGTCTAAGAAATGCCTCTCGAACCCGGCTAGGGAGCCGAATAGGCTAGGTTAACCCAGGATAAGGAAAAGGGTTGGACATGTCTGGGCGTATCCTCTGGAATCCGGATAAGGGGTCGAATATGTCCAGCCTGACAAGAGATTTTGGTGGTAAGATAGATTTCGATGTTTTACACTTTATCAACTCACCCAATGCATCCCCTTAGATAGTACGAAGTTCCTATGACTTAAATAAAATATAAAATCATCAATTCTAAGGAATCTTTATTACTTTTCCCTTTTTCTTTATTATAGCCCATATAGAAATTTATTTCATCATTCGTACTGCCTTTTTGAATGTCGTGCACTATAAAAACTCTCAACACAAGGTTAGATCTCTAATTGTTGGTCATCAATTCTCCAAAACTCACATGGGGGCCGAGATGCACTTTCAATCTTCCCATTTTTGGTGATTGATAATAAACACTTAGAGTTTTTTAACAATTAAGCATAATAGAGTTTTGTTTTCCAAATTTGTACAAGGAGCTCCACCTAAATATATGCATGAATTAATAGTTGCAAAAGTCACACTAAGAGACATGTGAGAGCTCAATTGTATAATTTTGCAAAATATGGGGTGCCTAAAAGGATTAGTGTAATCGTGTGACAAGATAGTGTGACAAATAGTGAATATGCACAAGATTACATCAATATAACATGGATACAAAGGCACAACCACACATATCATTTCATAAACATATGAAATAGATAGATAGACAAAATAATCATTCAAACATAAAAAGATAGCAGGATAAGCATAATAAGTTTTACAAGCCATTAAAGTATCACAAGCCACACATAAAACATATTCTTGTCCATATTACAAACCACACACACTAGACTGAAAAACACTAATAAAGATAACTCCCTTTTCCCCCTTTGTCATCAAGACACCAAAAAGGGAAAATAGCTGCGAAGCAAAGATGCGGTGCCGGCTACTCATCGTCCTCCATCTCCTCATCATCGCCGGCATGCTCCTCATCATCAGAAACACGAGCAGGGCCAATGTTGAAGGCACCCAACTCGGCAGGAGTCAGCGAGGCATAGGGATCAGGGACGGGCAGGAAGACAAGAACATCGGGAAACTCTAGGAGTGGCTCGTCCCACTGGCTATGAATGATCTCCTGGTTGTGCCTCATAATCTGCAGGCGCTGCTCTATGACATCCAAGCATCGATTCGTACATCAACACATCACAAAGATGACTTTGAACATCTTCAGAAAGCCGTTGTTGGTGCTGGAGGAAAAAGAGGCACCACCGCTGCGGGTAGTGTGAGGAGCTGCAGAGGCTGAAGCACTAGCACGAGAAGTCCTCGGATCCTTAGATACTGCGGGGCGAAGAGGATCATGCCTTCAGTCCTTATAGAATTTCTCATTCGTCACCATCTCAATCATGTACTGGATATATGGAGCAAAGCCACAAGATCTCAACGGGTTGGTGGCTATCTTCCATATCTCATCCACGATATACTCAAAGACGTCGAAGCGCATGGGCTTCATGAGTGCATCCAGTAGGTTTCTCTCATAATCAGGAATGACCTCTGAATAGCCAATCCTTGATGCTAAGGTCTTCCTCATCATCCTGTGCAGCATGAGAAAGTGAGGGAGCAGCCCCTCCACCTTGGGAGGCTGGGAACCACTGTCCGAGATATACAGAGGAGTCATCTCCCTAGGCATCATCACCCACCCAGAGTGAAGCTTCTTGAGAATGTCCAAGTGAGAAGACAACCCAAGAATCTGAGCAAAGCGGGACAGCTGCACATGGAACCTCTTGCCATTAGTCATCCACATGAAAACCCTTTCTTTCTTATCATAAAAGAGAGTGGAGTAGAACTCAGCTATGACCTCCTGATTCCAATTATGCCTAAACTGCAGGAGCTTAGTGATCTCATGTAAGTCACAAGCTTCAAGTACCTTATTGAAGTGTATGTCCTTCTTGTTCCTCATGTACTCAATATCAACATATTGTTGCTTGACCACTGGAGATGATTTCGGATAAAGCACAACCCGGTACCAATCTTGATGAAAGAAAGTTCAAAATCTTTCATCGGTGTCTCTCTCCTTAGATGAGTTGTAGCAAGGTTTGTTGCAGAGGTGCATCACATTCATGGGACCATCCTTACTATAATTCATGATTTTTCAATTGGTGTGGATCTCCAGATGATACATCTTTAAGCACTTAGTCTCATCGGGAGTACCACCATGAGGTGGAGAGGCCTCGAGGGAGGACTCCTCCCGATAACTATTGGGTCTTGTTTTCTTGGCAAGTTTCTTGGGCTTGGCGGAGGGACCACTTGAGGAAGCACCAACATCCTGATGATACTTTGAACAATGCTCATCATCATGAGCCATTGCCTTCAAGAAAGAATAAAGAACACGAGTGAGAACACTGCATGAGTCCTAGAAACAAGATGTAAAAGTCCTACGAGGAACCCATGAGAGGTCGACACTCAACGGAGTGAAACAGTCCTAGGAGACTGGACATGTCTAGCCCTGAAGTCGAATATGTCCGCCCTAGTCTGAACATGTCCGGCCAGAGGCCAGATATGTCCGGTCAGGATAGATCCACTAAGTAAAATGTCAATTAATCATGTTTTACTCGTAGAAACTCTAACAAACTTGACACAAGGATACTCTAGCACCCTAGAAACAACATATTCAAGGATAACAACTTGCATTGTTGGATACAAGAGTAGATTACAAAAATTAGATATTGAAACCTAGTCTTCAAATATGCAAGACATGGAATTTGATTCTAGACTAGATTCAATGCAAGATTATGACATCCTAGAGGTGTTTCAAGGTAAGGAGATCTAACATTGACAAAAATCAATAATAGATCGAAGAAATCGAAGGAGAACCTTGAGAATACATTAGGAGAGAGAGAGAACCACTTAGGATTTAAAGATCCTGAGGAGAAGGGGAGTCAAATCCCCTAGAAATCGAGGGGTTTTGGTGGAGGAGTCCCCAAATTGCCTTGGGAGAGCCCAGCCGCCACACACACTCGAGATGGGTGGAAAAAGGAAGCTAGGGTTCCAAGGGGTACGGGGTCCCAATTATATAGCTGGGAAACCCGAGACCCGGATATGTCCGGGCCAGGCGCCGGACATGCCCGGCTAATCGGATATGTTCGGCCTAGAGGCCAGACATGTCCGATGAAAACTGCCTCGACAGTTCTGAAAACCTCATTAACCGTCCGAAAACTTGATATCCAACGGATTTTGGTGTAGGGCCAATAGAATGTGTGTGTGTGTGGTACATGGACAAGTTATGAAAATCAAAAAATATATATGGCTTGAAGCCATTAGAACCATAGAGCACGAATAAAATTTTGCATAAATGGGATTTTTTTGATATAAAAGCATATTTTTCAAACATAACAAGCTTCAAATCAGATGTGCAACAAACTAAGTCACATTCTGAGAATCAATGATGTTTAGTTCACAGAATCATTTCTCATCAAGGAGCTTGGTGAAAATATCAGCTAATTGATCATTGGTTCCAACATGCAAGATAGCAATATCCCCTTTTATGACATGGTCTCTCAAGAAATGGTGTCGAATGTCTATGTGTTTGGTTCTATACTGCTCACAAGAGTTGTAAGCAATCTTGATGAAACTCTCATTGTCACATAGGAGTGGAATATAGTTCATAGTGTAACCATAATCCTTGCGAGTTTGTCACATCTAAAGTAGTTATGCACAACAACTACCGGCGACGACATACTCCGCTTCGGTCATAGATAGGGTAACAGAATTTTGTTTCTTTGAATACCAAGACACAAGGGACCGCCCAAGGAATTGACAAGTCCCGGAGGTACTCTAACTATCCACTTTTCATCCAGCATAATCGTCATCTGAATATCCAAGGAGCTCAAAATGAGACGCCTTAGGATACCATAAAGCCTAGGTTATATGTGAGAATTAGATACCTCATTATTCTCTTAACCACCCTTAAATGGTAATCTTTGGGTGCGACTTATAATCTTGTACAAATATACACACTAAGCATGATATCGGACCTAGATGCACAAAGGTAAAGTAAAGACTCAATCATGAAATAATATACCTTTTGATCAACCGATGTGCCGCCCAAATTAAGATCAAGATGTCCATTAGTCCCTATAGGAGTATTGATGGGCTGGGCTCGCCTTGTCCATGCCAAACTTCTTGAGTATGTCACGTATATACTTTGTTTGGCTAATGAAAGACTCATATTTGACTTGCTTGATTTGAAATTCAAGAAAAAATGTGAGGACTCCCATCATGGACATTTTAAACCTATCCATCATAATTTTGCTAAACTCTTCACAAAAGAATTTGTTTGTAGAACCAAAGATAATATCATCAATGTATATTTGACATATAAATAAATCTTTTCCCATTATTCTAGTGAAGAAAGTAGAGTCGGCCTTATCAATCCTAAAACCATTTTCAATAAGAAAATCTCTAATGCATTCATACCATGCTCTTGGTGCTTCCTTAAGCCCACAGAGCGCCTTATGGAGTGTATAGACATAGTTATGATATTTTTCACTTTCAAAGCTGGGTGATTGCTCCACATACACCTCTTATTTGATTGGACCATTCAAAAACTGCTCTTTATGTCTATTTGATAAAGCTTAAAATCATGATGAGTAGCATAGGTAAGTAATATACGAATTGACTCAAACCTAGCTACGGGAGCAAAAGTTTTATCAAAATCCAAACATTCGACTTGAGAATAACTTTTTGCTACAAGTCATGCTTTATTTCTTGTAACAACTTCATGCTCATCTTGGTACCTACAATATTTTACTTTAATCTTTCAACCAAAGACCACACTTCATTGTGCTTGAAATTGTTTAATTCTTCTTGCATAGCCACCACCTAATCTGGATCACGTAGTGCATCTTCTACCTTGAAAGACTCAAAAGAAGAAACAAACGTGTAATATTTACAAAAATTTGCAACACATGATCTAGTGGTTACCCCATTTTCGATATCACCAAGTATGTTGTCGACGGGGTGATCTCTTTGAACATTGTGACACACTCTTATATATGGTGGTGCTTCTTCTTTATCCTCATCATCCACATCTTCCCCTTGATCATTGCTCTCCTCTTGATCTTGATCATTTAGTTCATCATATTCTTCATGATTATCTTGATCAAGACATTATATGGGTGGAGTAGTATCATTTGGGGATATTTCTTGAGGTTGATTACTTAGATCTTGTGATCTTACATCGTCAATCGCCATTCTTTGTAGAGCATCACATGTGGCTTCCTCATCACCTACAAGATCAACTTACTCCTTTTGAGAGTCATTAGTCTTATCAAACACCGCATCACACGTGATTTCAACACAACTGGTGGTCACATTGAAAATATGGTATGTGTGAGAGTTTGAATCATAACCAAGTAAAAAATGTTCATAAGTCTTAGGAGCAAATTTAGAAAACTTTGACCTCTTTTATAGAATATAATACTTACTTTCAAAAACTCAGAAGTATAAGGCATTGGGTTTGTTACCAGTTAGGAGCTCATAAGATATATTCTTTAGGAGTTTGTGTAGGTAGAGGCAGTTAGTTGCATGACACGTCATGTTGATCACCTCCACCCAAAACCGGTCCGAGGTCTTATATTCATCAAGCATGCTTCTTACCATCTCAATGAGAGTACATTTTTTTCTTTCGGTCATCTCATTTTGTTAAGGAGTATAAGGGGTTAAAAACTCATGTTTGATGACTTCTTCATCAAGAAAGTCTTCTACTTGAGTGTTCTTAAATTTGGTGTCGTTGTTACTTCTTATCTTCTTTACTTTGACATCAAATTCATTTTGTGTCCTCAAGAATTTCTTTAGCACATCTTGAGTTTCACTTTTATCTTGCAAAAAGAACACCCAAGTGAACTGAGAATAATTATCAACAATGATAAGATCAAATTTGTTACCGCCAATGCTTATGTATGCAACGAGGCCAAACAAGTCCATGTGTAGTATTTCCAATGATCTTGTGGTTGTCATAATATTCTTGATATCATGATTAATTCCAACTTGCTTTCTGGCTTGACAAGCATCGCAAGGCATATCTTTCTCAAAATAATATTTGTTAGTTCAAAAATATGTCTATCTTTTTGAAGTTTGTGAAGGTTCCTCATACCAACATGGGCTAGCCTTATATGCCACAACCAACCAATGTTTGTCTTTACGATTAGGCATCTATCAAATTCCACTTACTCGGGGATGAAATACACAAGATAGAGTTTTTCTCTCAAGACACTTTTGAAGGTAAAGAAACCACCACTTCTCCTAAAGACGATCACACCCTTATCAATGAACAAACAATTATAACTTATCTCACAAAGTTGTGAAACGGATAACAAATTGTAGTTCAAAGATTCAATGAAAAGAATTTTAGAAATTGAATGTTCAGTTGTGATAACAATTTTATCGAAACCATGGACTTGACCTTGGCTATTGTCGCCGAATGTGATGCAATCACTTTCACACTCATTCTTCTTAAATGATGTGAACATCCTTCTCTCCCTCGTCATATAATTTGTGTATCCACTATGAAGCATCTAACTTGTACCACCACAGGTGTAAACCTATAAAATAAATTAGGCCTTTGTTTTAGGTACTCAAATTTGATCGGGTCCTCTCAAGTTAGTGACAAGACACTTGGGCACCCACACACAAGTCTTTGACCTCTTATGATATGACCCAATATGTAAAGCAATAGTTTTAGTAAACTTATTTTTCATAAGCATATAAGAAGCATCGAGGATATGTCTGGAATAGACCGGATATGTCCAGTTATTAGAAACTTTGCGCAGCAGAAAAGTAGATCGGGGGCCAAGATGATGTGTCTAGGTACCGATAAACTTACTAATAGCAAGCTAGATAATATAGAGCTTAGAGAAATTTCAGGAACAACTAAAAGCAACATAAACTCTAGGAATCAAACATAGGGTTAGGTCAAACTCTAAACAAGAGCAAACATGAACAAGAACAGGAAGTAAATTAAAATGAGAGGCACAAAGATATAATATTTATTCCCGAAGTTTGGTCACCCACAAAAGATGTCTACATCTCTGTTGTGGAGCTGACAAAGAGCCGGATCTCTTTCAACCATAATCCACTCTAAACAATCACCAAGATCTAGTTTGATTTTCACTATCAAATCCCCATAAAGGAGAGGGCAATACAAACTTTCTGAATTCCACCACGACATTAGTGACTCTCGGACAAATTAGTCTATCTAAGAGAATGAATCCCCAAGAGTAATAAACACATGAAGATCGTCAATGAAGTGCTTGAGTTGAAGATCTAGTGAGTCACTCAAGAGTGAGCCTCAAATCTCTTCTAGGAAGCTTGGAGGAGAGATGTTGGAAGCTCAAGAGAGTGTCTCAAAATATTTGTAAGCTAAAATGAGTGGCCAACCTGACTAGAGAGGCGTGGGGCCTTTTATAACCCCTAAGAGAATCTAGTCATTGGGGTGTCAGAGACCTGGACATATCCGGGTTGGGGGTCGGACATGTTCAGCCAACCTCTCTAGAACCTGGCCTGGGGACTGGATATGTCTGGCCCGGGGACTTAGTTGCTGAGAAATCAGGTTAGGCCAGACATGTCCGGGTTGGGAGCTGGACATGTCTGGGAAATGCCTCTGGAACCGAGGTAGGGAGTCGAATAGGCTGGATTAACACGGTGTGACAGAACCACCTCAAAAATGAGGGGTTTGTCTCCCAAGATCATATCGGGGGATTCTCGACGAAGCGAGAATGC
>VSTD030004883.1:0-10052 GCA_008808055.3 Sporobolus alterniflorus
CCCTTTCGCGGGAAGAACTCAACGTCGACATCGGCCCAGGGAATCCCGAGCCACTGGCCAACCGCCTCCCGCACCATGTCGCGGGTGACGTGGAGCCATGGGTCGTCGCACACGTGGCATGCCGTGTGGGTAGTTAACATTTTCAGTCGATTAAACATTAACAGATCCGTTTACAAAATCATACAGTCAGTTTGGTGTTAACGCCAAACTTTTGTTTCTCAACCACTATATATTACGATCCTCAGCCATTTTCCATCATCTGAAAAAAGAATGAATGAAAAAATCTCACCCTTACCGTCACACACAAACACAATCCCTACGTGCATTTTGTCCTTGTCACGACGGGGCTCCGGACGCGATGCGTCCCGTCCGACCACTCAATGCTACCGAACACGTACTCTGCAGCCGCAGCGGCGTCGTAGACCTCCAGCTTCACGGTGAACTCCTCCTCCCCGACGTTCCCGAAGCTCAGCTTGTTTGGTAGGACACCGACCTTGACCCCCGTTGGCTGCACGATCTTGACGGTGTACACGTCGGCCTTGGCACCCACGTTCTTCACCCGACGCTTCACCGTGGCGCTGCCGGAGAGGCACGGCACGGCGGTGGACGGGTAGTTGAGGTCCTCGGGGCGGAAGGCGAAGCCACGGCTGCACGTGAACGGGTCACCGGCGGCGTCCAACAGCGGGAGCGTTATTGACGAAAACGAGAGGTTCACTGGGACGTCCACGGGCACCGGAAGGTTCGGCAGCGGGTCCTGGGTGAGCTTCAGGGAGCAGAGGAAGTTGACGTAGTCCACCGGCGTCGTGTCGTACACCAGGCCGGGGTCGAGGGCCTTGACGGGGTCAACGTGTCCGGAACCGTAGCTGAACGGCGTGGCGGACCCGCCGGCGTGGTCGCGGATCTGTTTGCCGTCATTGACTTCGGTGCTCGCTGCAGCAGGGCAACATACCGACTTGAATCCACAAACGAACCGTGCTGCCACACAGTGATGCTTGTGCTCTGCTAGCTCTTACCGCTGGTCATGATCGCCGACTTGAACATGGCGGGGCTCCACCAGGGATACTTGGTCCTGAGCGGGCCGACGATCCGCGAGACGTGGGGACACGACATGGATGTGCCGGACATTATGCTGTAGGGGATGCGGCGGTCGTCGAACGGCAGGCCCGTGAGCGAGACCGCGCCGCTGTACGAGGCGATCACGCTGACGCCCGGCGCCGTGATGTCCGGCTGCAACAAACCAAGGAATTGGGTAACGGTACTCGTTCGAACTCAAATTCGGAGAGCTGGGAAGCTTGTGTGCGCCAACCTTGAGGATCTGCGGAGTTATGGGGTTCGGCCCTCGGGACGAGAAGTCCGCCATCACTGGCGCAGGTTTGACGCCAAAATTGCGTCCGTTGCCGTGATGTAGCCCGACGGATTGCTGAACCGGAAGTGGATCGGAGACGATGATCAGTTCAGTAACCAGTAAGAACGTTAAATTTCTGCGCGGGCAATAGATGAGGGTCCGCAACGACGTCGTCGCCGGTGCTGGCGTCGTTGCAGAGGACCATACCGACGCCGCCCGCCTCCTTGACCACAAGCCCCTTCTCAACTCTGGCGTCCTCTCCTCTGAATCAGATGACAATCTTGCCCTTCACCTTGGCAGAATCCAGGGAGCCGGGCATGCGCAACGACCTGCGCGTAGACATAAGGAATCTCATTCATCAGAGCGCATTAAGAATTGGATAGCACACGCACACAGATTGTGAATACAGGGTTTTACGAGTTAGCGGTTGGTATGTTGGCGGCATTGGCATTCTCCCCGCTGATCATTGGATGCGGCGTGCCGACAGGCAAAGTACTGTCTGCCAGACTCTGCCCCTGCAGATCGCAGCGAGAACTGAGCAAACCCGGTAGTAGTAGGCTTCATGCTGCATCGGTGCACGCAGCGGTTCTACATTCGACGTACGTTAATGGTGGATCCACCGAAGGTGATGTATTCCGGGAATTCCCTATCCATGGTGCTGGCGCCGACCGTGAACATCGAAGGCGCTTGGTTGGTCACCGTGTTCGGCCCCGGGCCCGAGTTGCCGGCCGAGGCCACGACGGTGACCTCCTCCTGGACTGCGTGCAACGCGCCGATCGCGATCGGATCGGTGAGGTAGTCTCCCGGAAAGTCCGTGCCGAGGGACATGGAAATCGCGTCCATGCCGTCGGCCACCGCCTTGATGATGGCCGCGAGCACGTCGAGGCTGGAACATCCCACCTCGTAACACGCCTTGTACGCGGCCACGCGCGCGCCCGGGGAACCGCCCGCCGCGCTGCCCGTTCCGTGGCCGAACAAGCTGGCGCCAGGGACGGGCGCGCCACCCGCGGTGGACAGTGTGTGCGCGCCGTGACCCACGTAGTCACGCGGCGAGGACAGGTCCTCCTCGCTCGGCGGCTGGCCTTCGTTGTCGTTGCCCGATGAGCTTCCTGCGTACAGACGGGTGCCAACGATTTTACATGCCCATGTTGATATCTCCGACCGGCCGGCCGGAGGACAGCGACTCTGCTCCTAGAGTGCTTTTTTTAAAATCAAGTGCTATGTTGTTTATGTACGTGAAAAAGGTTGAAAGCTAGTGCTTGCATCTGTTGCAACGGAAAGTTGGGTCATTGCCAGCGTCACAGCCGCCATACCACCTATAGATGGGACGGCGGCGTAGGTGTTGTCTTTGAAGCTTTGGGATTCCGGCCATACGCCTTAGAAAATGCAGAAGCCAGCGTCATAACTTATAAGAAGCATCAGTCATTACGAGCTTGGGCAAATGATAGTTGGATTCACTGGCCGAGCTGAATCCTCCAAAACAGAAAAAATTCTTGCACTCACAGTTTTTAGAATCTGATTCATTTTCTAACCTTAAAATAAGGAAAATTGTTGACAGGAAATAAAATTGATTCTAAAAATTATGAGGAATTGCACAGAATTTTTTTCTCGGAAACCAATATCTTGTGTCATGGTTTTACGATTGGATTTGAGAGTAGGGATGCTCACGGATATGAAGAATAATGGTATGCGAGGGACACGAGGGTTTAGACAGGTTCAGACCTCCTTACGGATAAAAACCCTACGTCTTGTATGTGTCGGTGTATTATAATTGCTTGGGTCGAGACCCCCTCTACCCCTCATTTTATAGGCTAAGGGGGTAGGGTTTATATGAAAGACTTACTCTATCTCTACTTGCCCTATTTACAAGATTTTGATTCTATAATTATCTTCTAAATCACATCGGTCGTAGGCCTCCTGGCCCATGCCTTTTGGCCGAGTGGGCCGACTCTTCGTAGGCCCTTCTGTTCCCTTCTGTCAAGTTCAGGAGACGTGGTACCCATGGTAGCCATCCTCATCAGCAGTCATTGAGTGCTTGGCAAGCGAGCTTGCATCATATCAATCAGATCTTCCTACTTCGTCGAAGTTGTTAGAGTGCTCCGTCTGACTTGGAATAATTTGTTGAGTATTATTTGGCTCTGGTTGAGTGCTAAAATAACCCTGATCGAGTCTCACCAAGTTTTTTTTCTTCTGAAAAACATAGATATATGCACCGAATAGGTGCACCTATTAGGTGTAGCCTCCCGGCTCCCATACCAATTCTCCTCAAGAATTGATTTGGGAGTCAAATCTTGAAGAAACATGGATAGGTGCACCGGATAGGTGTAGCCTCTGACTCCCGTACCAAATCTCAAGAATTGATTCGGGGGTCAAATTTTGTAGTTACTCCTAATGTCGACTCTTTTTATCTCTTGATTCAGGATCCATGATCAGATTTATTCTATCATCATTATTTCCTCTATTTTGAATGGATGGAAACAAATCCTTTCTACCGTTGAAATGAAATGGTTCACTAATCCAGAAGCCCAAACACAACATTTTTACCGTTGATGATAAACTTATTCGCCGGGCCGGAAATCGAAGCGCAACCTCGTGAGCTGTTACGTGCCCCTCGTTGTCGTTGCCTTAAAAAGGAGATCGGGTCCTAACCCTAATCATTCCTTCCTCTGCCGCCATTTCTTGCAATCTTCACCTTCGCACTAGCTCTAATTCCATGCCGCTGCGATCTTTTTCCCCTGCAATGGCTGCCTTGCACCCGCATCTTTTCCAGCCATCCGTCACGGATGAAAGTGAAATCTGCAAGCTTGTTGTGAATCACTTTCTCCTGGACCGCGTTGTCCTGCAATGGTGTCCTGTCGCCGGGGAAGACTTTCTTACACCCAATACGACTGAGATTGTGGTGTTCTCTTCTTTCTTTGAACGCAGATTTGGCCTCCATGCCTGTGATTTTCTCTGCGGACTCCTTGATCACTACCAGATTGAAATTGTCCATGTGAACTCTAACTCCATTCTCTAGATTGCTATTTTTGTCCACCTTGTGAAGCCTTCTTAGGGATTTCTCCAAATTTTCCTCTGTTCAAAAATTACTTCTTCTTAAAGTATAAGTCGAGTGCCGCCAACCAAAAGGTTGTTGGGGCTTAGGTCTTTAAACTCGCCCTCGTGCTGGCTTCCTCGACCTTCCCTTGAAAACCTCTCTTTAGGGATGCACGGGACATGGTTCTATTGTGAGAACCACGAACCCAGCCTCCCTCCATTCATAGGTCGGCTCCCCAAGTTTCAGGGAACTTGGAGCGAAGAGCCAACTCCACTCGAGCTCCCCCAAGTTGCTGCCTTGACCAACAAGGTCAACTCTTTGAAGGAAAAGGGCTTGACAGGAGTCTGCGTGGATGCACATTGGCTGTCCCACCGAGTCCAACCATTAAAAAAACAAGTCCATTTGGGCTGGGAGTATAGCGGATCCCAAGACCCGACTCGGGAAACCCAAGAAAAGATAAGTCTGGAGCTCATATTGAAACACCTGGGAGAAATATTCCAAGATATTTCCAGCTGGCCAACCGACGAATAGGTGTGCACCTACCATATCTGAATAGAAAGGGACCTGGTAAAGCGCCCTATTTAAATTATTCTTTTCTGTTTTCTTAAGATCTCATGTCTTGATTGTTCCAATGCATGATTTGGACAATTTCATTTCACCCATCCCCAGCTTCGAGGGTGACATCCCGACTCTGGCTATCCCCGTCTCGACCCGTTCCCCTGGCTATGAGGCCATTGATGACCCCTCCACCAGATCTAGTGTCGGTGCATCGAGGACTCGGGCTAACAAGCGGAAAGCAACCGCTAACCCGACTCCCCAGAAGAAAGCCAAGAAAGCTACCTGGAGGTCTTCAAGTGGGATTAAGATCAACGAACCCATGCCCAAAACATCTGCTTTGACTCCTCCACCAGGTCCTCGAAAAGGGATCTCGATCCATCGATCAAGAAGGTACTCCTGCCTTATATATATATATATATATATATATATATATATATATAAGGCAGGAGTACCTTCTTGATCGATGGATCGAGATCCCTTTTCGAGGACCTGGTGGAGGAGTCAAAGCAGATGTTTTGGGCATGGGTTCGTTGATCTTAATCCCACTTGAAGACCTCCAGGTAGCTTTCTTGGCTTTCTTCTGGGGAGTCGGGTTAGCGGTTGCTTTCCGCTTGTTAGCCCGAGTCCTCGATGCACCGACACTAGATCTGGTGGAGGGGTCATCAATGGCCTCATAGCCAGGGGAACGGGTCGAGACGGGGATAGCCAGAGTCGGGATGTCACCCTCGAAGCTGGGGATGGGTGAAATGAAATTGTCCAAATCATGCATTGGAACAATCAAGACATGAGATCTTAAGAAAACAGAAAAGAATAATTTAAATAGGGCGCTTTACCAGGTCCCTTTCTATTCAGATATGGTAGGTGCACACCTATTCGTCGGTTGGCCAGCTGGAAATATCTTGGAATATTTCTCCCAGGTGTTTCAATATGAGCTCCAGACTTATCTTTTCTTGGGTTTCCCGAGTCGGGTCTTGGGATCCGCTATACTCCCAGCCCAAATGGACTTGTTTTTTTAATGGTTGGACTCGGTGGGACAGCCAATGTGCATCCACGCAGACTCCTGTCAAGCCCTTTTCCTTCAAAGAGTTGACCTTGTTGGTCAAGGCAGCAACTTGGGGGAGCTCGAGTGGAGTTGGCTCTTCGCTCCAAGTTCCCTGAAACTTGGGGAGCCGACCTATGAATGGAGGGAGGCTGGGTTCGTGGTTCTCACAATAGAACCATGTCCCGTGCATCCCTAAAGAGAGGTTTTCAAGGGAAGGTCGAGGAAGCCAGCACGAGGGCGAGTTTAAAGACCTAAGCCCCAACAACCTTTTGGTTGGCGGCACTCGACTTATACTTTAAGAAGAAGTAATTTTTGAACAGAGGAAAATTTGGAGAAATCCCTAAGAAGGCTTCACAAGGTGGACAAAAATAGCAATCTAGAGAATGGAGTTAGAGTTCACATGGACAATTTCAATCTGGTAGTGATCAAGGAGTCCGCAGAGAAAATCACAGGCATGGAGGCCAAATCTGCGTTCAAAGAAAGAAGAGAACACCACAATCTCAGTCGTATTGGGTGTAAGAAAGTCTTCCCCGGCGACAGGACACCATTGCAGGACAACGCGGTCCAGGAGAAAGTGATTCACAACAAGCTTGCAGATTTCACTTTCATCCGTGACGGATGGCTGGAAAAGATGCGGGTGCAAGGCAGCCATTGCAGGGGAAAAAGATCGCAGCGGCATGGAATTAGAGCTAGTGCGAAGGTGAAGATTGCAAGAAATGGCGGCAGAGGAAGGAATGATTAGGGTTAGGACCCGATCTCCTTTTTAAGGCAACGACAACGAGGGGCACGTAACAGCTCACGAGGTTGCGCTTCGATTTCCGGCCCGGCGAATAAGTTTATCATCAACGGTAAAAATGTTGTGTTTGGGCTTCTGGATTAGTGAACCATTTCATTTCAACGGTAGAAAGGATTTGTTTCCATCCATTCAAAATAGAGGAAATAATGATGATAGAATAAATCTGATCATGGATCCTGAATCAAGAGATAAAAAGAGTCGACATTAGGAGTAACTACAAAATTTGACCCCCGAATCAATTCTTGAGATTTGGTACGGGAGTCAGAGGCTACACCTATCCGGTGCACCTATCCATGTTTCTTCAAGATTTGACTCCCAAATCAATTCTTGAGGAGAATTGGTATGGGAGCCGGGAGGCTACACCTAATAGGTGCACCTATTCGGTGCATATATCTATGTTTTTCAGAAGAAAAAAAACTTGGTGAGACTCGATCAGGGTTATTTTAGCACTCAACCAGAGCCAAATAATACTCAACAAATTATTCCAAGTCAGACGGAGCACTCTAACAACTTCGACGAAGTAGGAAGATCTGATTGATATGATGCAAGCTCGCTTGCCAAGCACTCAATGACTGCTGATGAGGATGGCTACCATGGGTACCACGTCTCCTGAACTTGACAGAAGGGAACAGAAGGGCCTACGAAGAGTCGGCCCACTCGGCCAAAAGGCATGGGCCAGGAGGCCTACGACCGATGTGATTTAGAAGATAATTATAGAATCAAAATCTTGTAAATAGGGCAAGTAGAGATAGAGTAAGTCTTTCATATAAACCCTACCCCCTTAGCCTATAAAATGAGGGGTAGAGGGGGTCTCGACCCAAGCAATTATAATACACCGACACATACAAGACGTAGGGTTTTTATCCGTAAGGAGGTCTGAACCTGTCTAAACCCTCGTGTCCCTCGCATACCATTATTCTTCATATCCGTGAGCATCCCTACTCTCAAATCCAATCGTAAAACCATGACACAAGATATTGGTTTCCGAGAAAAAAATTCTGTGCAATTCCTCATAATTTTTAGAATCAATTTTATTTCCTGTCAACAATTTTCCTTATTTTAAGGTTAGAAAATGAATCAGATTCTAAAAACTGTGAGTGCAAGAATTTTTTCTGTTTTGGAGGATTCAGCTCGGCCAGTGAATCCAACTATCATTTGCCCAAGCTCGTAATGACTGATGCTTCTTATAAGTTATGACGCTGGCTTCTGCATTTTCTAAGGCGTATGGCCGGAATCCCAAAGCTTCAAAGACAACACCTACGCCGCCGTCCCATCTATAGGTGGTATGGCGGCTGTGACGCTGGCAATGACCCAACTTTCCGTTGCAACAGATGCAAGCACTAGCTTTCAACCTTTTTCACGTACATAAACAACATAGCACTTGATTTTAAAAAAAGCACTCTAGGAGCAGAGTCGCTGTCCTCCGGCCGGCCGGTCGGAGATATCAACATGGGCATGTAAAATCGTTGGCACCCGTCTGTACGCAGGAAGCTCATCGGGCAACGACAACGAAGGCCAGCCGCCGAGCGAGGAGGACCTGTCCTCGCCGCGTGACTACGTGGGTCACGGCGCGCACACACTGTCCACCGCGGGTGGCGCGCCCGTCCCTGGCGCCAGCTTGTTCGGCCACGGAACGGGCAGCGCGGCGGGCGGTTCCCCGGGCGCGCGCGTGGCCGCGTACAAGGCGTGTTACGAGGTGGGATGTTCCAGCCTCGACGTGCTCGCGGCCATCATCAAGGCGGTGGCCGACGGCATGGACGCGATTTCCATGTCCCTCGGCACGGACTTTCCGGGAGACTACCTCACCGATCCGATCGCGATCGGCGCGTTGCACGCAGTCCAGGAGGAGGTCACCGTCGTGGCCTCGGCCGGCAACTCGGGCCCGGGGCCGAACACGGTGACCAACCAAGCGCCTTCGATGTTCACGGTCGGCGCCAGCACCATGGATAGGGAATTCCCGGAATACATCACCTTCGGTGGATCCACCATTAACGTACGTCGAATGTAGAACCGCTGCGTGCACCGATGCAGCATGAAGCCTACTACTACCGGGTTTGCTCAGTTCTCGCTGCGATCTGCAGGGGCAGAGTCTGGCAGACAGTACTTTGCCTGTCGGCACGCCGCATCCAATGATCAGCGGGGAGAATGCCAATGCCGCCAACATACCAACCGCTAACTCGTAAAACCCTGTATTCACAATCTGTGTGCGTGTGCTATCCAATTCTTAATGCGCTCTGATGAATGAGATTCCTTATGTCTACGCGCAGGTCGTTGCGCATGCCCGGCTCCCTGGATTCTGCCAAGGTGAAGGGCAAGATTGTCATCTGATTCAGAGGAGAGGACGCCAGAGTTGAGAAGGGGCTTGTGGTCAAGGAGGCGGGCGGCGTCGGTATGGTCCTCTGCAACGACGCCAGCACCGGCGACGACGTCGTTGCGGACCCTCATCTATTGCCCGCGCAGAAATTTAACGTTCTTACTGGTTACTGAACTGATCATCGTCTCCGATCCACTTCCGGTTCAGCAATCCGTCGGGCTACATCACGGCAACGGACGCAATTTTGGCGTCAAACCTGCGCCAGTGATGGCGGACTTCTCGTCCCGAGGGCCGAACCCCATAACTCCGCAGATCCTCAAGGTTGGCGCACACAAGCTTCCCAGCTCTCCGAATTTGAGTTCGAACGAGTACCGTTACCCAATTCCTTGGTTTGTTGCAGCCGGACATCACGGCGCCGGGCGTCAGCGTGATCGCCTCGTACAGCGGCGCGGTCTCGCTCACGGGCCTGCCGTTCGACGACCGCCGCATCCCCTACAGCATAATGTCCGGCACATCCATGTCGTGTCCCCACGTCTCGCGGATCGTCGGCCCGCTCAGGACCAAGTATCCCTGGTGGAGCCCCGCCATGTTCAAGTCGGCGATCATGACCAGCGGTAAGAGCTAGCAGAGCACAAGCATCACTGTGTGGCAGCACGGTTCGTTTGTGGATTCAAGTCGGTATGTTGCCCTGCTGCAGCGAGCACCGAAGTCAATGACGGCAAACAGATCCGCGACCACGCCGGCGGGTCCGCCACGCCGTTCAGCTACGGTTCCGGACACGTTGACCCCGTCAAGGCCCTCGACCCCGGCCTGGTGTACGACACGACGCCGGTGGACTACGTCAACTTCCTCTGCTCCCTGAAGCTCACCCAGGACCCGCTGCCGAACCTTCCGGTGCCCGTGGACGTCCCAGTGAACCTCTCGTTTTCGTCAATAACGCTCCCGCTGTTGGACGCCGCCGGT
>VSTD030004884.1:0-10052 GCA_008808055.3 Sporobolus alterniflorus
GGGTGGTTACACCTAGGGCCTGACAGGTGGCCCTAGGGCAGAGAAGATCCTACACCGTATCTAGAGCATTAAATGCAGATGTCGTATGATAATGATGCTTTGTGGCGCCCGGCGCGACCTGTCTTGTAGACCCTGCCACGTGGCATGTGGCCTACCACGTAGCCCTTGCCCTGTCGGGTCATAGCTTCTACTAGCTGCACCCACGGGTGGTCAGCCACGCGGCGCTGCACTGTAGCCCTAGGCCTGCTCACATTGCAGGTCATGATAATGATGTCTACCCGCATGTCTTGTAGGTGCCTCGGTAACACGCGGGCGTACCTCGGTAACACGCGAGCCTTACTGCACACCCATTGTGTCTTGGTATTTCTTTACTTATGGCCCACGGAGGGCCACGGGACGTGTGACAATGCTGGAGCCCTCCTGTGCAGAAAGGCGGGCTCCGAAGCCACATGACGTGTGACATCACCGGAGCCCTCCTCTGTAGGGAGGCAGGGTCCAAAGTCACGGGATGCGTGACAGCACTAGATCCCTCCTATGCAGGGAGGTGGGATCCAAAGCCACGGAACACGTGGTTGTGCGTAGATACACGCTCTGCCCCTTGTCTTGGCTTGAAATTGGTACGCGGGGGTACCCAGTCTGCAGGGTACCGATAGTGGCCCCCGGGCCCACCTCAGGAGAGGCGGTGAACCTGTAGGTGGGGCCAACATCTTCTTTCCCAGTGCAACTCTTCTGAATTTTCATCTTGGTGGTTGGAGTGGTAGTGCGCCTCTGCCAGCAGACGCGTGGCAGCATCCGACTGGCACCCGGCACAGAAGTGCACCTCGTGGATGATGAAGCAATAGGGCGTTGGTTCCCACGCGGCAACTGCTGATTATGGGTCAGCGTGCGTCACGGGCAACGAGGCAATTACTGTGGTGGTTGCTGAACCGACACGATGACACACTTTGCACGCCGCGCCCATGGGTCTCTTCGTCTTATTTCCATTGTGCATGGGTCTGTCGACTCCTACTGACTGCTAGGTGGGCTTCGGGGGTGTAGGCCGCGCGCAGGGGGTGCGGACACCAAGTGCCACGCACGACATTTTCCCAAGTGTCGCGCTGAGTGGGGGTAAAAAAGGGGAGGTGTTCTGCCGGTAGATCCATGCTCCTCATTCCATATTCCTCACGCAAATCTTGGTCTCCTTTGTTCTAGCTTGAGCCCTTTCTCCTGCTCCAATCTCAACCTTCACTACCAGTGATGGCATCCACCCTCTCATCCTCTCGCTTTTGAATGCCCGAAGACCTCAGGAAGCTGAGGAAGTTGATCGACTAGCAAGCGGCCGGATACGAGGACAAGGTCCGTCGTGGGATCGTCCCGCTCACCGACATCAGGTTCGGTGAGTTCGTGTACTTCTCTGCTTACGCCCTTGCTGGGCTCGTACTGCCATTCTCCTCCTTCTTCATGTTGCTGGAGACGTATGGACTCCAACAACAGCATCTGTCGCCACACACCATTACCTTGGTGGCGATCTTCGTGCATCTCTACGAGATGTACGTTGGCGTGCGGCCATCGGTGCACCTCTTCAGGCTCTACCAAGTGATGCGCTCTGTCGGGCGCGACGTGGGGCCCATCGGTGGCTTCTACTTCCAGCACAGGGTCAAGGGCCTTGCACCGTACATCGCCGCCGTTTCTCCCGACAAGTGGGACCCTTGGAGGTAGGACTGGGTGGTGATGCAGAGGGGGCACGACAGGCTGGTGCTACCAACTGTTGTGCCGAGCAACCGTTCCCTCTGGGAGAAGGTCCCCGACCTGCAGTCGGAGTATCGCCCTGTGAAGAGGAGGATCCAGTTCTTCGCGAAAAAAGGCCTGACTTCGATGATGGTATTGCACGACTTCCTATCGAAGCGCATCGCCCCGATCCAGGACCGCGCCCGATCAGCCTGGCTGTACACTGACCTAAACGACACCATGCGCTTGGAGCCCGACGACATATCAGACCTTGATCCGAACGTGCTGGCGGCGACACTGTCGAAGTTGAGCGTGGACCTAAACTCTCATGGCTTCATCACACCTCCGGAGCTCTGTGCGGCGATATGCCAGAATCAAGCCACAAGGTCCTTGCGACTGATCCTTGACCCATTCCGCTGCAAGTCTATTCTCATGACCTATTGGCGGATTCGCGGGTCATGGATTTTCTTGAACCGTGTTGAACTTCCGCTGTGATTCTTGTTATCTAACTCAGTTCTGATGGCCAATAGCTCCTCAATAGCTATGTGGTCTTGGCTGAGCTAGAAGAGAGGCACGTTAAGTCCAATTTAGGACATAAGCCAAATTCCATTGAGAAATTTTGATTGGCTCACATTTAACCCCCTCTGGTCGCCCTTATCCGATCGTTCCCCCTCTGGTCACCCTTATCCGGTCGTTCAAACATACTTCACATGTTACATACTAAATCAGCTATGACAACACACCTATCAAAAGATCCGAATTAAGCAAAAAGAATATGCCAGGATGACAGAGTTAAAGTCAATGAACAGAAATTAGTCGTATCAACAAAGTTGAAGCCTTAAGCACCTGCTGTATAAAACAACTATCTGAATAACTCAGGGAAACTAATTGTGTGAGAGGAAATCATTACCAGTGCACCATACATGATAGCCAGCTCATTTCTACTGAAGCATAGGGATTATCTAGAGGCTATAAGATACACAATGCTAGGAAATATTAAGCAAATCATGGTTAAATACTGCTCGGGCTATAGTACAAGTTCAAGGGAGGTTCATGAAGCCTAGATCATCATTACCAGAAGCATGTAAACGGCACCGTTGTCCAACAATTATTTATCCATGTCATTAGGACTGAACAAAGCAGAGCATCTTGTGGTTAAAAATTAAATGATTCATAGAATAAACTTCAAAACTGATTGGTAATGCGCAATTAAATCACCAGGTAATAGAAGCAAGTAATCAGGCCACTTCCATCCTAGACCTGTTGCCAATCATTTGCTTTCAGAGCGTAGGGGAGGAGCAGACCCGTGGTGAGTTGAGAGAGGTCCTCACCGGGAGGCGACCAAGATGTTGAAGGATGGGGATTGAGGGAGGACGACGTCGCACCGGTAGCGTCAGAAATCCGGATCACGTACCTTCCGTCACCCAGTTTTCACGGCTATTGGGAAGGGCGCTGCAGCGGTTGCCGCTGATTTACTGCGCACACGCTGCCGTTGGGCGATGGTCGCAGCGGCACAGGTGCTCGGGGTGGCGGTGCAGGTGCTCTGCAGTTGCGGATGGAATTGGGGGAGGTGACGCGGAATGCCACTGGGGTATTCCATGTTACATGAGGAGTAATAGCAAACTCTGCCACCGCGCGAGCGCAGGCGCGACAGCCCGACCGCCCGTCATTAACGGCGACATACCTGATACCGGGCGCAGCAGAGATGATGCGCACGCATCATCCAACGCGTCGTCAAGAAGGGAGGCACACGCGGCTGTGGGCCGGCAGGACGGTGGGTCTCGGTTGGCCGCTCGTCTCGATCGGGAGCCCATGCATGCCTGGGGCGCGTCGGCCGGCTGGGCCACGGGCGCTGCCGCACAGAACACAACTTGTCTCCGGCCGGGCGCCGACGCATATGTCCTCCTCTGCCGTGCGGGTTACTGCTGTCCGTGCTACGGCGCGCCCGGCCACTGTCATATGTGTGGAACTGGATTCCGCACGCCAGTGATCAAAAGCCAGGTGAGACTCAATCACGTTTAATTATACATTATCGCTGCTGAGTCAAGGACACGGCACAAGAATCTCTCTCCTTATTCGTTTTCAAACACGCTTCCACATTTCCCAGCGTAGTTTCTACAGTACGTACTTTGCAAAACATACAGATAGACAGATGATGGGTCACCAACGCCGCAAGCGCACAGATCTCCCAGAGGTATCACACGTGGACGTGCATCGGTCTATCGGAACTTGAGAGAGCATGTACGTATTAGCACGCATGCAATAATAATGCGTCATGCTGCTTATTGCCGCTACCTGCAGGACGACACGTCGTTGCAGCGATTATTGTATAGTGGCATGCATTGATGCTGATGGAGCAGCCGTGGTCGGCTGCCCTGCTCCTGCCGCTGCACGACACGAATGGAATAGAGAAATCCTCCGCTCCACGAATTAATTGGACGGCACGTCGTAGTGTTGTGGACTCGAGACTGCTAACACAGTACTCCCTCGAATATAGAAAAGGAGGTTGTTTAGAACATCATTTGTATTATCAAGAAGTCATTAATTAGATGCTAATTTTTCTTGTTTGCCTTTATTAAATAGCATGTCGGAAGCATTATTCACAATACGAATCCTTTCCTTAGCGGTCGTCTTTACCAGGTCTCAGGACGGTGGTCTCGAGGTCAACCCTTGGTGCGTAGCTGCCGGGTCTTTTTGTCCTTAGCGCGGGTTCGGTTGCATGTGTTCTTTTGGCTGTTTCGTTTTCTCTCTACACGCGTCAACACTTGTTTTTTTTTTCTCTCCGCGCGTGCTGGCGTTACTCCCTTATTTAAACACGCATGAGCTACACAGTTTAATCTAAAACTCAAGCTTAGAACATCGAGCACTCATTTTAATCTAAATCAAGAGCCACCTTGTCATGGTTTTGATCTAAACTTGAGCCACCCAGTGATGCTTTGGATCTTAACGAGGAGCCACCCAGTGATGGACCACATCCCGCTGCTACTGGTAAGTGCTTTTGATATTGATATTGTACTCTTTTCTGCAAGAATTAGATCAAAACCTATTCAAAACAAAAAAAAAGAATTTCTTTTTTTTGTTTTGAATAGGTTTTGATCTAATTCTTGCAGAAAAGAGTAATCTTGCGCCACTGAGTGATGGTTTTGATTCAAACCTTGAACCACATGTTGTTGCTATTCATAAGTGGTCTTGATTTTGATATTTGAATAGTTTTGTTATTTTGAATAGTTTGTTTCAATGCATGTCATGCCAATACATTTTATTTTGAATTTTAAGGTGTCAGTAGGAGGAAAGATGCTACTGCTGAAGTTAGGAAACAAATTTATCAAACTTTATTGGCTCTAAGTTACAATGGGATGTTAGGGAAGAATGTTGCTGAACAAGTTGCATTACAATTTGGTTTGTATATTCGTATTGTTCAGAAAATTTGGAAAAGAGGAAAAGATTCATTAGCTCAAGGCAATGCGGTCAATGTATTGTCTAGAAAGAAATGTCGTGTAGGGCGTAAGTCAGCTTTGATTGATTTGGAACCTTTACGCAACATTCCTTCCTCTTTTTCTCCAACCTGAGTTCATCGATTCTCTTTCTAGACAAGTTGTACACCTTTCTAGACCACAACGAGTGCATCTGCTATGTTCTCTGCGAATACGATGATATTTTTCAATGTCTTTTACGCCATGTACTTCACCGCAACGTTTACACAAAGACACGTCGTCTCTTCACCCATAGAACCAGGGACGACAACCTTCAAGATGTCGTCCATAGAACCTGTGTCGACAACTAGCAGAATCAGTGGCATACAACAAATTAATCAAGTTCCAAATGAAGCTAACTACTACCAACTGAGTAGCAGGTACATGTTGGGCAATGCAAATGTGGTTGTGATGATGTCAGGGACGGTTGCCTCTATGCTATGCTGAACCAAACCAGCGACAAAGCCTATCTTTGCAGCCATACAGATTTGATAAGTAGATTCTGTGTACAATAAATTAAACAGAAGCTTACAACAAATTAATCAAGTTCCAAATGAAGCTAACTACTGCCAACTGATGACCTCGCGGACGGGCACCCTGAACTGATGACCTCGCGGACTATCAACAAATTAATCAAGTTCCAGCCGCTTACCAGGGACTTTTCGTTGCTGGATGGTGTGGACCTCGCGGACGGCCACCCTGGGCGCGGGCTCCATCCTGTTAGTCTACTCCCTCCTCGTGCTGGGCGCGACGGCGAGCTTCGGGCACGACGGCCATCCTGGGCCGCGATTTGTTTAAGAGGAGTGAGCTAGTATGCAAGGTGCATCGAGAGCGAGCACTGGGCGCTTCGGGAGCGAGCTAGTGGGTGCCTCGGGAGCGTGCTGGGCGTCTTTGGGAGCGTGCGCTGTGTTGACGAATTGAAGGAGGAAACGACTGCCTTGGAGCCAGTGTTGACAACTTATGATGAGGTAGAAACATCCAAGTTTAGGTGGCAGCTGCAGAAGCACCTCAATTGCAGAACGACCTCAATTGTGGTACGGGAGGGGGTATTAATTAGAAGATTTATATGGGCGCAGGTAATTACATGTCACCCGGCCGGATTGAGATGAGTCGCACTTGACTGTTTCTAATCGAAACTTGTGATCATAATCACGCATGATGGCTAGCTAATCATTCATGTCTCAAGAGCACCCAGGATCGGGAGTTACGACCACCGGGGGCGGCACGGCGTCAGCGAGGTGGGGCCCGGTCGCCGCCCTCCGTGACTGGGGCGTGAATTCTCTGTCGTAACGGCACTATGTGATCTCAGGCCCGCATATCATCGGCTGTGCGCTACAACAGAGAATACTGACTCCCCGTGACATGCATGACTCGCTTGTGTGGCACTACACGCCCCTCGATCGTGATCCACATGACCAGGGACTGGACCCAGCCACCACCACCCACTATCGGCTTCACAGTTCGTTCCTTGTCTGTGGCCTAAAGATGCGGAAACACAGGCGCTGCCACGCCGCCATCCCCAAGAACACGAGCACCGTTGTAGCTGCTAATCTTTAATCACTTTTTCGACCATTCGATATTGATCCAACCACCTAGATTTATTTTTATATTTTTTGCGCTCACAAAAATAGTGAAAAAATTCCATCTTCAACAATTATTTGTTTTAAGTATAAAAGACTAATGTTTTACATATGCATTTGATTTGCTCCAAATGTTGTGACCAAGGAATACGTAAGATTATGTTCGCCTAAAAAGTAGTTGTTGTTCCAGCTTCAGCTATAGATGGTTCCATCTTTTTAAAAAGAAATGGTCCGCGTGTAAAAATATTATTGTTCCAAAAAGTATGATTCTTGAAGAAATAAAAAAAATCTAAATTAACTTAGAGCTAGCAAATATCTTTAATTAATAAACACGGGAGGACGTGCCCATCCTATCTCTTTGAACCAAAGCCATTAATTTTTTTGAAGAAAATGGAAACAAGTTCTGGCTTCTACAAATCCATATGCAACCGTTTTAAGTCTTTACAAATTTTCAGCTACAACGTTAATGCCAATAGCTCAGTCATCAGTTCATTTTTTTAAAAAAGTATACTTCACTTTCTAACGCATGAGGTTCTTCCTATATATTAAGATACTCCCTCTGAATTTTAATTATTGACTCTTTTTGTAATGTTTGACTATTTATCTTATTCAAAATTACATGTTATATTTTAAATTTCTTTAGTAATAAAATAAATCATAATAAAATATATGATTTTACTAAAAACATTTTAAATAAAATGAATAGTCAACACAAGAGAGGGAGTATCTATGGTGAGAGGAGCTGGCGGTTCAAGCCTATATATTCTTTTTGATATCCATGAAGGGTAGAGTTGCCTAATTCATTTAAAGATTGGACAGCGGCGCGCAGTTCATAAAATTGGCGCGTAATCGGATCGCCACGAAGCTGCTGCTAGCTCACCATCGCAGCCAGATCCCGGCCCCGCAGATCCTGTTGGCTCCGGCATCCACCATCCCGGAAGCACGCCTCGGGCCTCCCCAACCGTCCACCTTGAAGACAATATTGCCACGTGTTCCGTGCCGCTATAAGTAGACGCGTTTCCAATTATTTCCGCCGCGACAAAAGTGCTCTGCCGCTCCCATCCATTTTCCGATCCAAGGAGTTGGTGCGTGCCATCGCATCCGCTCATCTGCTCGGTCTCCTCCGACCGCGCGCCATGCCACCACCGCAGCATGAGCGCCGCCGCAGGGCGTTCGCGACGCCGGCCGTGTACCCGTGCGAGGAGATCGCCCCGGCGCCGCTGCTGGCGTCGCTCGTGGCTCTGGCCTCGGACGTCGCGGGCCGGGGAGCCGACGCGGCCGCGTTCCCCGCGCTCCGGCGCGCAGCGGGCGAGGTCGTCAGGATCGCCGGCCTAGTCCTTGCTTTCCTCGAGGCTGCGGAGGAGGAGGTGCCGGTGGCCGGCGACGCCGTCGTGCTGGGGCTCTCGGAGATTCACGTCGCGCTGCAGGAGCTACGGTTCCTGCTCTCCGACCTCGGCCGGAAGGGCGCCCGGCTGTGGGTGCTCATGAACGCCGAGCACGTCGCGTCGGAGCTGCACGTGGCACTGCGCTCCGTGGCCACGGCGGTGGACGTGCTGACTCCGCACGACGCGTGGGACGACGAAACGCAGGAGCTCGCAGCTCTGATCTCGGAGCAGGCGTGGCGTGCGGCGGTGATGCGGCAGCCGGAGCCCGAGGATGACCGCGCGGCGCGGAGCGTGCGGTCAGCGCTCGAGCGGTTCGCTGCCGGCGCCGCTCCCCACGCGGAGGACACTTGGCTGGCGCTCCGCCGCGTGGGAATCACCACATGGTCCGGGTGCGTCGAGGAGGCGGAGTTCCTGGAGGCCGAGCTGCTCGACCGGCTGGACACCCTCGTCGGCGACGGCGACAACGAGAACGACCTCGGGCTCATCAGCGGCCTCATGGCGTTCACGGTCTACTGCCGTGTCGTCCTCTTCGACCGCATCGACGACACGAAGCAGGCTGCCGCGCCGGCGGCTGCCAGGCAGGCGTGTAAAGTGGATTGGATCAACCAAGAATCACTGCAGTGCCCGATCACGCTGGAGCTGATGACCGACCCGGTGACGGTGGCCACGGGGCAGACGTACGACCGCGCGTCCATCAAAAAGTGGATGAAGAGCGGGTGCCGGACCTGCCCCATCACCGGCGAGCACCTCCGCAGCACGGAGCTGGTTCCCAACCTCGCCGTTCAACGGATCGTCGAGCAACTCCTCCACACCAAGGGTGTTTCCCTCCACGAGCCGAGCAGCAGCAAGCACCACCGTTGTGCGATCGACAAGACCGCATTGCCGTTCGGTGCGGCGGCGGCCGGCGGCGCGCGGCTGGCGGTGTCGTTTCTCGTCGCGAAGCTATCGCGTGGCGCGGCGGAGGAGCAACGGAAGGCGACGTACGAGGCGCGGAAGCTCACGAAGCGGAACGTGTTCTACCGGTCCTGCCTCGCGGACGCCGTGTCGTGGCTGTTGTACCTCCTCGCCTCTCCGGACGCTGTCTCGCAGGACAACGCCGTGGCCGGGCTGCTCAACCTGTCGAAGCACCCATCTGGGCAGCGCGCGCTGGTGAAGGCCGGCGGGGTGGGCCTCGTTGTCCACGCCGTTAACGTCGCCGCCAAGGTGGAGGCGCGGCACAACGCGGCGGCCGTGCTGTTCTATCTCTCGTCGTCAGCGTACCGTGACGAGATCAGCCACGTCCCTGAGGCGGTGCCGACGCTGGTGCGCCTGGCGCGGGACGGCGCGTACCGCGGCCGCAAGAACGCTCTCGTCGGTCTCCACGGCCTGCTCCGGTGCGCCTCCACCCACGGGAGGGCGGTGAACGCCGGCGCCGTTCCTGTGCTCGCCGGCCTACTCTCCTCCTCCCCCTGTGACGGCGACGACCTCACCGTCGACGCCGTTGTGCTGCTGGCACGGCTCGCAGAGCAGCCGGTGGGCGCGCGGGCCGTGCTGGCTAGCTCCGCATTGGTCGCCCGCCTCGTGGACTTCCTTGGCGAGGCGGCGGAGTCGCGGTCCGCGAGGGAGCACTGCGTCGCGTTGCTGGCATCACTGGGCCGCCACGGTGGAGACAAGGTGCTCACGCTGCTCGGAAAGCTGTCGGGCCTGATGCCGGCGTTGTACGCGGTCATCGCCGATGGGAGCCCACAGGCGGGCAAGAAGGCACGGTGGCTCGTCAACGAGATCCACCGTAACTACGAGCAGCAACAGCAGGCGCTGGCAGGCGCGCCGACGGCCGGTGACCGTGTCATTCATGTATAGTTGTATATATTATCAATGTAGCACACAAACTTGATTGTGTAACCCCCCCCCCCCCCCCCCCCCCACCG
>VSTD030004885.1:0-10052 GCA_008808055.3 Sporobolus alterniflorus
AAGACCTTTGGTGAAAAGATTATTCCAAATTTCTAATATTTGCATAGTTAAAGTTTATTTTTTTCAAACTTCAATAATCTCTACTATTCCACCGATTTTTAGATGAATTAGACCAAATTTCGACCAATTCAATCCGATTAATCGGTAAATTCGGCCGATTTTTGGTTTTCGGTTTTTTACTGTACAAAACCTCCTCCAATTAAAATTCGACCGAATTATACCGAATTTTACGAAATTCAACGGGATCACTAGGGTCCGATTTTTTTGTGACGATCGAATTTTACAACGCTGGGTGCAGGTGCTCGATCAGGCGCTCTAGACAGCAGCATGGTGAGGCGACGGACGGTGCAGAGGCGACACCCAAGCAGCAGCTGCTCGGTTGAAAAATGGTGTGAGAGAGAGAGAGAGATGTCGGGTGTCTTGAAGGCGCCTGACAGTGAATCGAGCGCGCGAGTTGCAAGTGGGCGCCAGGAGCAGGGCAAGTGGACGCAGGGGCTGACAAGCAGGCCCAAGTAAATTTCACAATTTCAATGAATTTTTGAGTGCGCAAAAATTCAATGAATTTGAAAATTGAAAAACAATACGTCCTTGCCTTCAAAATTTATGAAACTTGTTGATAAGGTAGAAGGAATCAAGTTGTACCACTTTCTTTGTTGGATTAACTTTAGATTCGGCACACATTTTGAATTAGAAAAAACTTAGAGATAACAAATCTTGAAATTGAATTGATTTTTTAAGGGCGCGAATGGACTTGGTAAAATATCCAGGAATTCACCAAAATTCTTTCCTTCTATGATATTCATGAATATAATTTTAGATGGCATCACTTGCATAGAAGAAAGTGAAGTTTCTTTACAATACCTAATTTGATTAATTTTAGATGGCATCACTTTGTTACTTCTTTCTTAGGACCTAATTGCACTTTACAATATAATTTAGGATTTTCGTAACACATGGTTTTACAGACATCAAATATTCTACCATCTTCCTTGAAATCGTTGGTTCTCATTACCGTTGGATCTAATATTTTTTTAGGTTGTCAGATCCAACAACGATATCAATGTGTTGAATCAATCGTCATTATTTATTGATGTAATAAGAGGACACACTTCAGAAGTGACCTTCACTGTTAATGGGAATGGACACCAGATGCGATATTACCTCACTGATGGTATATATCCCTTCTAACTGGTGTTTATGAAGGGTGTGCCTCTTCCACAACAAGAGGTTTAATAAGTCTTCTCACTAAAGCAGACATCATTGAGGAAAGATGTTGAGTGTGCTTTTGACCTACTCAAAAAGAGGTTTAATATACTAGCTATCTCATGTCAGTCTTACTCTCAGCTCACTCTTGGGTTGATCATGTGTGCTCGTATTATCTTGCACAACATGATCATCGATGACGAGCATGAAAACTCATTCCGTCGTTGCTCCACTGGTCAACTATCACACTGGCACTTTTGTCGTTGCTCCACCGGTCAACTATCACAGTGATACTTCCATCGTTGCTCCACTGGTCAACTATGAGGCACCGATCAGTCTAACAAGTATCATTTCGAGGAAGTCTCATATGACATCAGAACATATGTTTTTGCACATTCAAACAGACTTGATCGAGCACGTATGGAACTAGTGAAGTTTCACTAGATTAATGTATCTTTTTAATTATTATGTAATTTCTATTTATAAGTTTTATGTAAGTTTCAAAATTTGTAATCTAATAAAATTCATTTCGTGTGCCAAATTCATTGGTCACACAACATATTTAAAAATAGTTAAGTCCAGAATGATGAAATTAACTGTGAGAGAGAAATCTAACATGATTTGTGTGCTAAATATTGTAGGCTGCTTCAAAATACTGTTGGAGCACTGATGTTTGAAAAAGAGAAAACTGACGTGACACACTTGATGGCCAAACCATGAACCAGCCTAACACCATGGGTGTCATAATCAGGGCCACGACCACGGCACCAGCATATCAGGGCTCCGGGTAGAAAGAAGTGCATTATGAAAATAGTTTTAATGATGAATGTAATGATATTAATTTAATCACCTACATACTAATATTTATTTTGATAAACTTTAATCAATTTTGTGATAGAATTTGACTTTAACCAGACCAAATGCAACACATTTTAGGATGGAGAAGTTGCAACCAAATAAAAAATCGACTAGAATAGTAACCCCAAAGATTTTCCTGGTGGCTAATTCATATGTCTCTTCATTTTTTTTGTTTGACGGCAGTCTCTTCATCTTGTTCAAGCGGTGGCCAAAGATACGTAGAAATTCCCTTGGCAGACACGGACATTTCCATATGATCTGATTAAATTGGCGTTGAATTCAAATTTAGAGTCTGATGAACCGTAGCCAGGGCGAAATGTTGGAAAAAAAATCGCACTAATTAATTCCCCGTCCAAATTTGACTTCCTCCTCGGCCGTCGCTTCTTCCGTTCCCTTCCCTTCTCCAAAAGCAACAAAACCCAGCCTCCCGACGAAACCCTACCCCCACATCCTGGTCGCCATGGCGTCCAGGGGTCTGGGCCACGACTACGGCACAGGCGGCTCCGGTGCCGGCGGGAAGATCCGACGCCGCCCAGCCTCCCGCGCGGCCGCCGCTTCGCCCTACGCACGCCCTGCTCCGGCCGCCGCTACTGCGGCGGCTTCGGCATCGCAGGAGCGCGGGTGGTTTTCCCGGCTCATCACCGCCGGCGCTTCGCGCCTCCTGCCCTCCTTGTTCCGCAAGCCGCCGCTCCAGCTTGCTGCTCCCACGCCGCCGCTGGAGCCGCTCGACGCGACGAATTCGCGGCCGGAGGAATCTCTGCTCCTACGGCAGGGTATCGGGCCAGCTTTCGTTCAGAAACAATCGGAGCTGCCGAACGCGCCGCCCTCACCACCGCCTCCACCCTTAGGTATGCGCCTTAGTTTTCCGCTCATTTGATTTTGCTGGGTTGCTCTGCTGGTTGTTCGGAGTTGGAGCGATTGCAGCATAGTTTTTGGTACTAATGTCAAGGTGTTATGGGTATGGTTGAGTGTGAAGTATGCTAGCTTCTAAAGGAAACAATGAGATTTAGTGGAAGCTAGATCATCGTTTTACCCGTGTGGAATGAAGAGGTTGGTGTTTTGTTAATATGACGAAGTCACTGATGGATAGCCTTCTCATAGTGTGGGCGTCGGATTATGCTTCAATTTGTGCCATTGGATTGGATAACTTGCCACATTGCTGAAGTTTCTGTTTTTGTTCTATGTACAGAGGATGACCTTCCAGAAGGTGAAGAAAACTGTGGAGCTGTTGCAAATGTAAGTTGATTCCATTAATGCATATTGTAAATTTTGTTTATTGTGTTTGATTCCATAAATCACCGTCTGGAGAAACTATAGAGCTATAAATTATCTGCTATTAGGAACACACCTCTAAAATCTAAATTCTACTCCTGTGGGTCTCACCTCATGAGTCTAGTTCGCGCCGGTGATTAATAGCCTCCTCTGCAGAACTTGCTGATTTTTTAAAAAAGTTATCGATTCTTAGTTCTTTGACGAGGGCTTGTTAGAACTAAGAAAAAATATTTTATTATTCTTTGAAATTACTTCTTGTTCAGTTTTGATGCTAATTATTTTACTGTCATTTATGTTTCTTCTATAACTTAGTTCTGAAGCATTTTTTTTGCTTGAGTGCAGGTTCTTGGTGCTGCAAATTCTGACGAACATAGTCTTTTGGATCTTGAAGATTTATTGAAGCAGAGGACTTTCAAAAGGTCAGTACCTTCCATTTCAGTTTAACATGTGGCAGTTAAAGGCTGCAATTCTGTTTCGTATTTTCTTTATTTTTTTCTGGTTGTAGAATTGATAGTTTTGGAGCCATGGGAGTTTGCATAATGTAGTTGTATTAGATGATTAGCAGTCACATGCCTTTTACCTGTTTTAGCCTTTTTTTCTAAATTATAATTTTTCCATTTATGTACGGTGCTTTAACACAATAGTAGTAACAGTTTTTGGAACTACATGTCTACATGCATGCTTTTATTCTTATTCATCAATCATCTTATGTTTTCGTGCCCTATAAATCTGACCCCTCAGCACATATTTTAGACAACAATATTCAAAACTTTGTTGTGCTGTCTGCTGTTTTTCTGCAAGTCCATCTTCCTGTGCTAGTTTGATTCTATTTTATTGTGCTTTAGAATGCTACTTAATAACATCTCCATTTGCTTTCTTGTTGCAGTTATATTGTTCCCTTATTTGTGTATATGTAGTATAATATCTGAATTTATATTTCTTTCAATTGATTACCTGTGTCTATTATAGGAGTGAATTTGAATATTTGTCCGAGTTGTTGTGGTCTAGAACTGTTGGATCAAATTCATCGAAGCCAAATTTAAAGAAAATGCATGTTTCTGAGAAGGAAATGGGATCCATGCGCTCCAACTTGCCTGCTGATTTCTCGATTGCAACATTCAGTGTCTCTGTAAGTTCATGATTATTGGCACCTTTGCTGTACTTCACTTGAATGTTAAATTATTTCTACTCTTATCATGATACATCTTAATTATCTGCAAGAAATCTTATTCTTTAGCATTAGCGAGGTTTTCCAATTATCTAACTGATTTGGAAGGAGCAACAATTTCAATTTGGACATTGGATCTCACCCAGATAATAACTCATATTTGTGGAGTTTTCTTATGCTTTAATATTTGATTCTAACAGGAGTCTCACTTGCTTTGTATTCTGTACTTATATGTTGCTCCTCTGTCCTCATGCCTGGTCTGACATCTGCCCATGCTTCCCTGCAGGATCATGTTGCTTCTCCTGCAGAAATTGCAAAGGCATATATGGGTTCCAAATCTAATAATGGATCCTCTCTGCGGCTTAGATTGCATGATCCTTCCTCTCTCACTATGAAATCTATGGAAGCTAATACGATACAGCAAGCTAGACCTCTCACCATCCCACTCCAAGGCTCAAGATTGCATAGCTCTAAAAATTCTGATCATTATAAAAGCAACGTCTCAACTCCTAATAGATCGGCAATCTATAAAATGTCATCTTCTCCTTATTTTAAGGTATATTTCCAGTTCAATTTGTCTGTAGGTTATTGTCTGTTCAATATGTTTTCTGTATCACATGACATACCTACATACACAAACTATGAATTTCCAACTGTTTCCATTTTGTTTCTTTCGTTTCTGTCAATGATTTGAATATGCAACCATAGATGTTTCTTTGTGTGCCATAACAAATTATAATGTTTCCTTTTGATTGAAAAAATATAGGTTCCTTTGTCTGCCATCGATTCCAATTTTTTATCCCCTGCTCGCCACTGCCGTTTTTCTTGTACAGACTCCACCTTCATACTCATAAACCTTGTCAGATTTATAATATACAGACGATTCTACCCCTGCTAAATGCTGGCTAATCTCTCATAACTATCAAACCCGAATATGGAATCTCAATCACCACACTAGCAATCGAGGCCCTCAAAATCTTCCCCCATTTGCAAATCACATAACACCAGGTGCTTGTGTGGCCTTCTGTGTTGTGCCTGTCCGCGCTCTACCAGCAGCCATGTGAATTGGCGCTCCACTGCTATTTCCTACATGGTCCGCCCTTTATTTGTGTTCCTTGTCAGCAAGCACAGAAGCAGGGGGAGGCCAGACTGGCAGGCGGTAGCTGAAAAGGCATGAGCAAAGGAGTGGAGGAGGATGCTTTGATTGAATTGTTGTTTCTTCTCTCCAAACCCAGAGATCAAATTTCTGCTAAGTGCCCACTGGATCTCACAATGAGTTGCTGAAAGGAGCAAAATTAGACACTGGTTCCTACACCTAATGCTCCTTGGTCACGCCATTGAAGAAGAAGCACTAGGCTTGGAGGTAGGGTAGGACAAAGGAAACAGCTGACACTTAATTTTTCAAAACAATGGTGTGAGCTGCAAGTTCTCAAGAGTGGGAGATACGGCAGAAACAAATGAATTTGATGTGTAGAGTGAAATAATATTTTCATCTGTGAAATGGTAGGCAGTGGCATTATCCAAATTTTACTTTGTCCACATATAGTGACAAAATTTTCTTTTTAGCTACACTTATAATTAACAGGTAATGGAAACTAAGGGATGGAGAATTTAACCGATGGCAAGGGAAGCTACATTTTTGATGGCAGGAAAGGAATAAGTAGCTCTTTGATGGAACACAAGAAATTACCTCAAATTAACAACTTAGGAATACTTGAAGAATTTGTTTTGCCTTCAAGCAGGGCTTCCACACAAAGATCCATGCTAAGTTTGTAGTTTGTGGAATAAAATAAAGTGTTTTAGATATTTTTTAATCTAAAATAAAATCAAAATGACTAAGCATCACTGGAACTTTATTTTTTATAAGTTATATAGACATCTTTCCACTGCTTGATCTCCAGGAGTTTTTGAACCCTTAATTGTTCCTCTTGTGTACATTACTGGAACTAGTGGACAAGTATTCTACTGCTTCTCTGTCACATTCAATAGTTTTGTCAGCACATTGGATTCCACTTTAGATGAATCATTCCCTACAATTATTTATTCTGAAGCAGCATTTTTGTAGTACTTCTGAGCTATATTTGATTATATTAATCATTCTGTTTCAGAGTGCTGCTTCTTCGGATGATTTGTTTAGTACTGTATCTTCATCTCACCGGACACTGAGCAGTGTTCATACGTTTGGTAGGCAGGTACTTGATGCATAATCTGATTTTCTACCACAACATTGTATGATTCTTCCTGGTTCAGGATTACACTGTTGAGTTTCAAACGTTTAAATTTTTGTAGATTTGGGTTGTGAATAGTTGGACATCTTCCTTTCTCTGTTATGGTAGTTGCATGATCGATTGTACAAGTGTTGTCGGAACTCTCTGCTTCCTTCTAGGTGGATTATTGTGAATGCTAAAAATTGTTGGAAATCTCTGCTTCATTCTAAGTGACATTCAAAGTTTTGGAACTCGAGTGCAAATGCTCAATATTATTATTGGGAAAAAATGCCATGATTTACGTTTAGTAGAGATAAATAATGCAACTTGGTGGACTATTTTGGATGTGATGAGGTTAATGCCTGATTTTCCAAAAGTTATGCAATATTTTTTTAAGATGCGGCCCTATCAAAGTTGTTACCTTGTTTCTTCTTAATCAGTGTTTCATTGTTAGTAACTATGCATAAATCGTCAGGTTTTGAAAAGGAAGAGTACTGCTGTTAACAATGAGACTGTAATTGTTGGCCCCGTATGCAAAATCCGCCAAAGATATAACAGAACATCGCGACTGTTGGAAACACGACTAGGTTATCGTGGGCATCATACAAGCCATGGAAGCAAACTTAATGAGGATTCTGAACATTCTGCACAAAATAAAAAACGCCGTTGTCAGAGTAATGTTGGTGATGCTACCCTGGGTGGTCTGGATGACAAATCTCATGCAACCAGTTTTGGTCAGGCTCCTGTGCAGTCAGCTGAGATGGCTGCCAAGATACTGAATCAGCTTGATACATTAGTTCGTTCACAGAAGGAAGGTACACCAGAAATAAAGCAGAAACTTGGGAATGCCATGGACGTCGAATCTCATGTTCCTCACAAAAAGGAAGTATCAGAGCAGAGTAATCTCTCAAAGCCTTCTACATCAGGAGTTAAGGATAATTTCTTACTTAATGGAACCAAGGATAATGTTACATTTACCCCAGCTACAGTAACTGAAAAGAGTGTTGATGCTGCTTCAAATACAATCTCACCAATTACATCCCCCAAGGAGAAGCCTCCAACATTTTCTTTGAGAAGCCATCCTCCTAATCTGGTATTATCTAGGGAAGTTGACCGAAAGAAAATATCAATAACATCAAATGGCTTCACCTTCCCTGTCCCAGATGTTCTTGGTGCTCAATCGCAGGCCCCTCCAACTCCCACAATGACATCTCCACCAATGCTTCCTGTAGCGAAGCTGCAACCATCAGCAGCACCCAGTGCTTCCATTACTTCTCTGGAAAGTGGATCCAGGTTAGTCTCTGATATGGATAATTTGAAATTATTTTTACAGTCAAAGAGCTCTTTTTCCTCTAGTGATATCACTTCTTTTCCTTCATAACTAAGTGGTGATGATCTGGCCCAATTAACGAAGTGACAATTAGGCAACATAACTCATTTGCTTGTGTTTCGGGCAGCTTAGATAAAACATGCTATTTTTTCTGCCACTTTTCAGTTAATAAGTTGTATCTAGTAATAAGGCATGCCCTTATTTAAACAATCCTAATCACATTAGCCTTCTAACATCAATGTATGTCCAGGATTTCAAAATCAGTTTTGGAAGAAGGATCAATTGCACAGAAATGTGATAAGAAGATGAATGCGGATGATCAGCTAATGTCTTCCAAGAGTTCTGGGCAAGTTACATCCTTCACCTGTAACCCTGTCTTTAAATTTGCAAATTCGGAATTGTCGACTTTGAACAATGGCCTTCAACATGCATCGAACTCTGTGGTCTCTGATTTACGTCCTGCTAGTGGATCGATCGGCAAAGCTTCGTCTCCAAGTGCTGTCTCAGATGCTGTCTTAACCAACTCAGCTTCAGTATCTGCACAGCATATTTCAACTAGAGGCGGCACCTCCAGTTCTGGGACAGGTAGTTTATCTGATGTTACTGGAGCAAGTGTTAAATCTTTCCTGGCACCATCACTAGTGTCTTCTGGTACTGGGAACTCCAGTGGCACGTTCAGTTTCTTTCCACAGTTTGGGACTGCAAGTTCTTCAGCTACTCAGGACAAATCCAAAGCAGTTAGCAGCAGCCCTCCTTTCAATTTCTCCCAGCAGTTTGGTACAGGAAGTTCTTTTGTTACTCAGGATAGATCCAGGGCAGTCTCTCCTGAACCAACTATTTTTTCCAGAAACAATCATACCCAGCAAGGAAATAGCAATAATGCATTGTTCACACAAAATTCAGCACATGATTCACAGAGTTCAGCAAATTCAGCAGTTGTTTCACCTTTGTCTCCCATATCAAGCCCTGCTACTGGATCTGGCTCAACGTTCTCAACATCACCAGCATTTGGCAGCAAATTGACTATGTCTGCTACTGGCTTACCGAACAATGGTTCTGCTACACCTGTCAGCTCAACCCCAGGTGCTGTATTTTCATTCACTGCAGCTACTCCTTCAATACCCAATTCGTCTCCCACAACACCAATATTTGGAGTTAGCCCGGCTACGGGTTCGACTACTGTAATTGGTCAGATAAATGGTGGAAACACGAGTACAGACAGGAAAGAGTCTCCTTTCTCGACAATCTTGCCTTTTGGCACCCCGAGCAACTCACCACCCACTCCAATTTTCAGTTCAGCTGCAACTCAGTTTGCTTCAACTACATCAGCCTCACCAGAAGTTTTTAAATTTGGTGAGCAGAATGCCTCTTCGGGTGGATTTTCTTTAGGCACAGGTGGTGGCAATGAAAAGTCTGGTAGAAAATTTATCAGAGTTAAGAGAAGGAAGTAAACCCACTTTATATTCTTTAACGCAGCGTGGCTGTGACCACCTGCAGTGCACATTGATGCACAATTTCCTCGTTTCTTCTCTTATAACTATCGCTGAGATGGCAATGAATATTGCCAATTTTCCTTTGCCTCTGAATTTTGGAAACGTAAAAAAAACTTCTTGTAATTTGGTCCCCTAGTGAAATGTTCAACTGTACTAAATCTTCTGCTATGAAGCCATACTGTACTAAATGTCCTACTAGAAGTCAGGCTTTCCTCAGAAAAAACAAGAATAAGCATTATTTTTGGGAGCAGGCCCTTCGTGTTTTGAGGAAAGTATAGTTTTTTTTAGGAAATCAACCCTTTCGTGTTGAAAAGCGTTTCAGTTTACATTGTCTACACATTAATTATTCATCAATAGATTCGAGAGAAACCCCTGCTTTGGTAGCCAGACTCAGGGCCTGTTTGATTTCACTTTTTTTTTAGTTTCTCGGTGTAAAAACGTACAATCCCACCCAAACGCATCTATTTTTCGTTCAGGCTTCAGACATTAGCTTTGTTAAGAATCAATTATATTACAGATTG
>VSTD030004886.1:0-10051 GCA_008808055.3 Sporobolus alterniflorus
AAAGGCATCTCTCCCGTGGCTCAACTGGGCAATGTCCGATTGCCCAATAGTGTGCACGGAAGCTCATCAATCCACTTCTTGCCATGCTTCTTCAAGCCATCATTGGTGCGGATCTTAAGCCACTTTAGTATTTCTGTATTGGCACGCTCCACCTGTCCATTGCTTTCTGGATGAGCTGGAGAGGCATAGCAAATCCAGATGCCAAGATTTTCGCAGTACCCTTGGAAGGCACCACTAGTAAACTGGGACCCATTGTCGGTGATGATCCAGTTTGGGACCCCAAATCTGCATATGATGGACTTGATGAACTTCACTGTGGATTGCTTCTTGATTTTGACCACTAGGGTTGCTTCCGGCCACTTGGTGAACTTGTCGATGGCGACATAGAGAAATTGGTATCCTCCGATGGCGCGGGGAAATTGCCCCATGATGTCCAGTCCCCACATAGCCAAGGGCCATGAGGGCGAGATCATTTGCAGCATCTGTGTAGGTATGTGGATCTGCTTGGCGTAGAACTGACACACCATGCAGATCTTTATCAGCTTGACGGCGTCCTGGAGAGCTGTAGGCCAGTAAAATCCGTGCTGAAAGGCTTTACTGACAACGTGCGGAAAGATGCATGGTTCCCACACTCACCTCATGAACTTCTACGAGCAGCTCGCAACCCTCCTCCCGGGTAATGCACTGCATTAGGACACCATTGGTGCCACGCTGGTAGAGATCCCCTGGTACTAGCATGTATCTCTTAGCCAAACGGGCAATCCGATCAGCAGAAGCCCTGACATCAGGAATGATGTTATCTTTCAAGTAGGGCCGGATCTCCGTGATCCATGTATTAGGACCAGCATGAGCTTCTGGATCATGCGCGTCGGGATGCACAGAGTCTCTCGTGACGTCTAGGACCCTTGGCGGGCTCCATGGGAGCAGGACCGCCAGGACCACCAGCTTTGAGGTGCTGGTCTCGCCCCCTTTGCTTGGGTTGGTTGCCCAAGCTGTAGGTTGCTGCAGCAGTCTTTCCAGCACTCCATCCAGAACCGGAGCCGAAGTGGAGGTCTTAGCTGACAAGTCGTCAGCCACTACATTTTCTGCACGGGGAATGTGCTGCAAGTCCAGAGCCTCAAAGTTCTTTCCCAGCTTGTGCGTGTGGAGCAGATAGGCAGCCAACTACAGGTCATTGCAGGAGCAATCTCCCTTGACTTGCTTGGCAATGAGCTGGGAGTCTCCTTTCACGAGGAGCTGCCGGACCCCAAGCGACAAGGTTGTACTCAACTCAAAGAGCAGGGCCTCATACTCTACCATGTTGTTGGTGGATTTAAAGTTTAGGTGCACCATATACTTGAATTCATCCCCCTATGGGGAGAGGAGTAGCACCCCCGCGCCGGCCCCCTGCTTACATGAGGAGCCATCAAAGAAGAGAGTCCAGTGGGGTCCGGTGAAGACCGGAGCTCTGGGCTCTGGCTCAATATCATCCGGGCCCCCTGGGGGGCTTGTTGATGGTGTCCAGTCAACTATGAAGTCGGTCAGCACCTGGCTCTTGACTGCATGGCACGGTACGAAATCTAGCTCAAACATAGCCAACTCCGCGACCCATTCAGTGATATTGCCAGTCGCGTTAGGGTTGCGGAGGATGGCCCTCATCGGGTATGAGGTCACCACTTAGATCCTGTGAACCTGGAAGTAGTGGCGTAGCTTCCTGTAGGTGATGAGGACTGTATAAAACAGCTTGTGGACCTCCAGATACCTTGCCTTGGCTTCGTGGAGTACCTTGATGTAGTACACCATACGTTGGACGGTCCGGGCCCTCCCAGGGGGTCCGGCGTGTCCATTTCCATTGGTCCAGGCCCAGGGAGCTCCCGAACCTTTGCACCTAGCGGGAGCTCTGAACCTGGGGACCCCGTGACTCCTGGGTCAGGGGGCCAATGGCGGCCTCTAGGGACTGGGACCCAGCTGCCACGTCAGCTCCCGGCTCCTTCGTAGGTCCCAGGTCCTGGGACCCTGACCCGTCGGCAGCTCCCGGCTCCTTCGCAGCTCCCAAGTCCTGGGACCTTGACACATCAGCAAAGGAGCTCCCGAGCTCATGTAGGTCGTGTGGGCCCGACCGCTCGGTGACCAGCACCATGCTCACGGCTTCTGAGGTAGCCGCAATGTAGAGCAGTAGAGGTTCACCAGGCTCCGGCGCCACCATTACTAATGGTGAGGTAAGATACTTCTTGAGCTCCTGGAACGCTTCTTCTGTGTCCTTGGTCCAGACAAAAGGTCCAGACTTTCGCAGCAGCTTGAAGCATGGGAGATCCCGCTTGCTTCTGCACGTCCTTGATGCGGGCTGAGGTCGCATTACTTCGATCGTCCGAATCTTTTCTGGGTTGGCCTCAATCCCCCGGCACGAAACCAGGAAACTAAGGAGTTTGCCTACCTTTGTGCGCAACCTGCCAAAAACTAGGGCAAGATTGTCCAACAGGGATGCACTTGATTTGACCTTGACAACGATATCATCGACATACACTTCTACCAAGTTCCTAATTAGGTCACCGAATGTCTTATGCATGGCACGCACAATGGTAGAAAGATCATTTTTGAGACCATAAGGCATAGAGACATAGCAAAATAAGCCATCTAGTATTATAAATGCAGTATTTTCCTCATCTTTCCTAGACATTGGTATTTGATAGAAACCTGAATATGCATCTAAGAAACACCTCATCTTCCCTAGACATTGGTATTTGATAGAAACCTAAATATGCATTTAGGAAACACAGCAGATCACACCCTGAGGTGGAAACCACGATCTGGTCCATTCGTAGAATAGGAAAAGGATCTTTGGGATATGCCTTGTTGAGACTTGTGTAGTCGATGCACATCTGAAGCTTCCCGTTGGCCTTTGGGATGACCACAGGATTGGTCAGCCACCGGGGGTGGTGGACCTCCCGTATGAAGCCAGTGTTGAGAAGCTTCTTGATTCCTTCACGGATGGTGTTTTACTGCTTAACGGACTGCTTCCGGGGCCTTTGCTGGACCGGTCTGGCGTCAGGGTAGATCTTCAGATGGTGCTCAATCACCTCCCTAGAGATCCCAGACATTTACGACGGTTGCAAGGCAAACATGTCGACATTAGCCTGAAGGAAGGTGACGAGCACGAGTTCCTATTTGCTGTCCAGATCACCCGAGATGCGGGTAGTCTGTCCAGCCTCAGTCCCGACCTGGACGGTCTTCATGAGAACACCTTCCTTGCCAGAGGGTTGCACGTGGGGTGCTTAGACCAAGCCATGCTGGCACGAGCTTGATGGCGCGGGGTCCTAGCCCCAGGCTCCTTGACAGTTTCATGAGCCGCTGTTAGGGCCTGGACCTTCTCCAGCACACAAGCTCCCACGTCACGGTCCCCCCGGATCTTGAGGATGCTATTGGGGGATGGCATCTTTATAACTAGATACCCGTAATGAGCCACCGCCATAAATTGGTACAAAGCTAGTCTACCCAGAATGGCGTTGAACGGGAGGCTGACCTCCACAACATCGAAGAGGACACTCTCCGTGCAGAAGTTCTCTGCCGTCCCAAATGTGACCAGGAGGGAGATGCAACCGCACGGTATAACCAACACTGGGCTCACTCTTGAGAATGGACATGATGGATGGAGCTTCCCCATCGGTATCTACAGCTTCTTGAAGGACGCAAGGCTGATGCGATTGAGGGCCGCACCCCTGTCGATTAAGACGTGGTACAGCTTAACGTTGGAGATGGTCGGGGAGACCAGCAGCGGGAGCTGCCCAACGCCGACCATGCTCTTGGGGCAGTCGGAGGCGTCGAACCCAATCAAAGTTTCCACCCACTTGCGGTGTGGTGCTGCTTTCGGCACCGGGCTGCCGCCGCAATCTCCCGACGTAGAGTCTTGATGACACGTCTGGATGTGATGACCCAGGAACCTCCGAACATGACGTGGAGCACCTTGCAGCGCTCGTTGTCGCTGGACTCAGAGTCAGAGTGGCCATAGACTGCCTTCAGTGCCCTCTTGGCATCCTGAAACTCCATCTCTATGTCTTTCTCCTCCTGGAGGGAAGGCACGCCATCTTAGCGCTGCTGCTGCATCTTTTCTTGAAATTATTCTGAGAGCTTCTTGATCTCCTGGCACTCTGATGTGATATGGCATGTGGAGTTGTGCACCGGCACTTCGTGTTGCCGTCGTCATTATTGGACGGCTGACGGGGGCGTTTGTCATCTCTCGGCCTGCCGGACCCCACCCGCTGCTGCAGCTGCGGCAGTGGGCCCTCTGACCAGCGGCTGGGTGCTGCCAGCCTTCTTGTTGTTGTTGTTGTTGTTGTTGTTGTTGCTGTTGCCGTCACCTTGGGCCTGGACCCCAGCGTTGGGCTTGCTTTCCCCCTTTGCCGCCTGGGCAGCTGGGGAGTGCCAGGCGCAGCCCTCCACAGCCTTGGTGCACTTGTCTGCCAGGCTGAAGAGCGCAGAAACATCCTGGACATCATGGGTGGCGAGCTTCTCCAGCATCTTCTCATCTCTTACTCCCTGGTGAAATGCAATCACTACAGAAGCATTGGAGATACGAGGAATGCTATTGTAAACCTGAGAGAACCATTGTACGAAGGAGCGCAGGGATTGCCCCGGGCGCTGCTGGATGGTGTGGAGATCGGTCTCGTTACCCGGCCAAGCATAAGCACTCTTGAAGTTGGCCGTGAACTTGCGGCACAGCTCTGACCAGGAGTGGAGGGTCCCCTCGGGGAGATTCATGATCCAGGACCTGTTCATCCCCGTCAAGGCTATGAGGAAGTAGTTGGCCATGGCAGCCTCATTCCCCCCTGCCGTGAGGATGGAGGTGGAGTAGATCTGCAGGAACTCGGTGGGGTTAACCGTCCCATTGTACTTCTCTGGTAGGTGGGGCCGGAACTTAGGTGGCCAGACCACCATACACAGGTGTGGGGCCAATGCCATACACCCCCCCTGAAACTCACAGGGAGTTAGGGGGGAGCGGTGCATGTGTGACTTGGCGCGCACCCACTGGTGCATGCAGGTCGAAGTATCTCTCGAGGTTCCGACCCTCGATATCTCGATGCCTCTCACGGTTGCGCTTGATGGTGGTGCGACTGTCTTCCCCACCTCGACGGCGGTTGATTTCCTCCCCGTGGTCCGTCATCTCATAGCTGGCCATCGACGCGTGGTGCTGCGCCAGCGGACGTGCACCTGGCAGCATCGGGGGTACCTGCGCCACGGATGGTGCACGCGCCGCTGACAGAAAGCACAACTGCTACGCAGATGGCTGGCGCCGCCCCTCACGGTGTGGCGTGTTGATGGTGGCAACGATGAGCTGGTCGACATCGTTACGCCACTGCTCGACTGCTGAGGGTGACGCTCTAGTCAGAGGTGGGTTGTTGAGCAGCTGGCGCGCCGCTAGCAATGCGGCATCAAGGCCCACTGCTGCTGGCGGAGAAGCAGTCGTTCTAGCGGTTGGCTATGGCTGGCTCTCCAGCACAACTGTTGTTGTGTCTGTGTGGCCTCTCGGCCATCATGATCGGCCCGCTCTGGACCAGGAAGTAGTCTCCCACTTAGACTCCCTCTCACGGTGAGAGGGGTGAGAGGAGGCCGCCACAGAGTGGAGATCCACCATGGCTATGGAGCTGAAAACAAAAAATCAGTGGTTAGCACCGTAAGCTAACTGCTTCCCCCCTTCCTAGCGTGCCAAATGTCGATGTGGTTTTGCGACACTTCCACCAGAGCCGCTACATGAGCAGTCCACTGTGTTTCTTTTGTGGGGAAGGCATTTAGCCTCTTGATTGTTAGCTCTAGGTGAACGTGGTGGACACGATGATTTACGTAGTTTGGGCCACCTGAGCGTAATACCCTACGTCCATGGGAGAACTGAGTTGTATTGTGCTCAAGCCTGCCTTGCCTAAGCCTTTCCTTTTTTGACCCCTCAGAAGTGGCGTCCACCCAAGCCTTTTATAACTCAAGGTCAGATAGTTTACAATGAGCCCCCAAGGCCCAACAGGTGGCCCCAGGGGTAGGTGAACCCTACACTATAGGGCACAATGGCATGGAGTAGCCAATGATGTCTTCAACGACGTGAGCACGTCGGGTTTTGTCGCCTGCCACCCTATATTCGGTCATCGGTACGGGTGATGCAGTTGCATCACTAGGTCGGTAGCAGTGGCTGACAGGTGGCCCATGGCACTGGCGCCGAGTTGCAGTCACACTGTAGCCCAGAGTTGTTGAACCACTCAGCACCATGACAAACCATTGTGACCTACCTGCCCACGTCTCGACTACATTTAATGGGCCACCTGCTGCACGCCTTGCGAATGTGTGGAGCAACCCTTGTCGCGTAGTGCCTTAGAAGATATTCACGCACGGGTCCCGATGGAGATCATGATGGCCGGGTCACCAGGGCATATTTGTTTAATTGCTTACAGCCTACAGAGCCTTTCCTCAGGACACGTGGCAGCTCCAGAGCTGCCCTGAGCTAGAAGGTGGGTGTTGGAGCCCAGGTGACACGCGGTGGCCCCGGAGCTGCCCCGAGCCGGGGGGCGGGTGCCGGAGCCATGGGGGCACATGGCGGCCCCATAGCTGCCTCGAGTCAGGAGGCGGGAGCCGGAGCCGTGGGGACGCGTGGCAGTCCCGGAGCTGCCCCCAGCCGGGAGGCGGGAGCCGGAGCCGTTGTCTTGACTTGAAGCTTGCACGCGGGGTACCCAGTCCTCAGGGTATCGACAAGGCGCATGATGGAGGGTTACAAAAACCGGTCGAATTTTTGAAAATTTGACGAAAATCGGTGGAATCGGGCCGGTCCAAATTTAAAAACCACCAAAAATATTGTTCAGTATTTCAAAATTTTAGAAAAAGTTAAAAATCAGCGAAATATATGTAAAAAAACTAGATCGAATTCTAAGGTTATTGTTAAAGAAATTTTTGTAAAACCTGGTCGTTTGGGTTGGTAAAATTTAAATGTCATCAAATCTATTTAAATTCATTCAAACATGTTCGATCGAATTCACTGTTCATGCCGGATTCACTGTTCATTCAGACGGTTTATCGACAAAATCGGCCGGTATTCATTGGTTGGGGATTTCACTGTTCACATTTTAAATCAAATGGATTTCGGCTGGTTTTTACCGAATTCTGTTTTTCGAAAACTGATGGAATCAGAGGGGGCTATTTTTAAGTCTCCATCGGTTTTTTAAACACTGGCATGATGGCAGACCTCACTGGGTCACACGACCGGCGCACGTGCCCACTCCGGCCGCAACCACGACTCGCATGGCGTCTTGCCATGCCGCTGGGGCATGACCATCACGTGCTCTCCCACGCACCTCCCATCGCCACACGCGGACACTCGCTGCCGTAGCCGTACGTGTCATCGGTCGTAGGTAGCTACGCTTCTCCATTCTCTGTGATGCGTGCCGACAGCGGCTACGCCCCGTGCCCTGCCGCTTCTTATTTACTCTCTTTGGGTTTTTAGATTTTTAGTTATATTTGATTATTCATTTTATTTAAAGTAATTTATAAATTATTATATACTTTATTATGATTTATTTTATTGCTAAATAAAGTTCAAATATAATTTATAATTTTAAATATATGAATTAATATTTTAAATAAGATGAATAGTGAAACATAAATTAAAAAGTCAATGATGATAAATAAAAAAAACGGAATACTAGGTACTGTAGTCAAATGATGAGCAGACAAATATCATAGCTTGGGACGCAAAAGTAACTCAGCGCATCGAAATGAATCTCGGACTGCTAGCTAGTTAAAAATAAACTAATTAGTGATAAGTAAAAAAGAATATATAGTAACTGTGTCGTTTGGGGCTCACGCTTGAAAGGGCGTCCTCTCCCACGCGCCTCCCGTCGCCACACGCGGACACTTGCCGCGTCGTACGTGTCACCAGTCTCCGCTTCCTCATTCTCTGTGATGTGTGCCCGCAGCGGCTGCGCCCCGTGCCCCGCCGCTTCTTATTTACTCTCTTCGTTTTTTTAGATTTTTAGTTATATTTGATTATTTGTTTTATTTAAAGTAATTTATAAATTATTATATATACTTTATTATATTTTACTTTATTACTAAATAAAATTTAAATATAATTTATAATTTTACATATTTGAATTAATATTTTAAATAAGATAAATAGTAAAACATAAATTAAAAAGTCAATGATGGTAAATAAAAAAGAACGGAATACTAGGTATTGTAGTCGAATGATGAGCAGACAAATATCATAGCTTGGGACGCAAAAGTAACTCGCGCACCGAAATGAATCTCCGACCGCTATTTAGTTTAAAAATAGACTAATTAGTGATAATTAAAAAAGAATATATAGTAACCGGGCTGTTTTTGAGCTCACGCTTGAAAGGGTGGCCCACAAGAACGCGACCGTTTTAAAAGGTGCGTTGCCACTCTTCCCGCGCCTATATAACGCGGGCTCGCCACGGACTTCACCACTCAAACAACCTCTTCCAACTCCAACTCGAGAGAGAAGAGAAACGATCTTTCGAAAAAAGAAGAGAAACAGACTATGGCGACTCCTGATGACTGCAGCAGCTGGCTGCTGTACCTCACGCTGGCCGCCAAATGCGGCGGCGATAACCCTCACCGGCTCGCTGCTTTCTTGGCTGTTTGCGCCGTGACATGCCTCGTGACTTGCCTCCTCCACTGGTGCGTCCCGGGAGGTCCAGCGTGGGGAAAGTGGTGGTGGACGCGGCGGGGCAAGCTGCTCGGCAGCGGCGCCGTCGTGCCGGGTCCGAGAGGCCTGCCAGTGTTCGGGAGCATGTGGCTGATGACCGGCCTGGCGCACCGCAAGCTGGCCGCGGCGGCAGGGCGCCTGCGCGCCCGCAGGCTGATGGCGTTCTCCCTCGGGGAGACGCGGATGGTAGTGGCCGCGCACCCGGACGTGGCTAGGGAGATCTTGGGCAGCCCGGCGTTCGCGGACCGCCCCATCAAGGAGACCGCGTACGGGCTGCTGTTCCACCGCGCCATCGGGTTCGCCCCGCACGGCGGGTACTGGCGCTTTCTGCGCCGCGTGGCGTCCACGCACCTCTTCTCCCCGTGGCAGGTCGCGGCCTCGGCCGCGCAGCGCGCGGTGATCGCACGCCAGATGGTCACCGCCCTGTCGGCCGCGGGCGCCGGGCGCGGCGTCGTGGTTGTCCGGCAGGTCCTGCGCCGCGCGTCCCTGCACAGCGTGATGTGGTCGGTGTTCGGCCGGCGGTACGACCTGGAGACGGACCCGGCCAGGGAGAGCCCCGAGACGCGGGAGCTGCGCGCCCTCGTGGACGAAGGCTACGACCTGCTCGGCAAGCTCAACTGGTCCGACCACCTCCCCTGGCTCGCGCGGTTCGACCTGCAGGGGACCCGCGCCAGGTGCGCGCGCCTCGTCCCGCGCGTGAACAGCTTCGTCGGCGGCATCATCGACGAGCACCGCCGCGCCAAGGCCGAGCGCGACGACGACGGCAGCGGCGTGGACTTCACCGACGTCCTGCTCTCGCTGGACGGCACCGACCGGCTCGCCGACTCCGACATGGCCGCCGTCCTCTGGGTACGTCGTGGGAAGGCAACAGAATAATCCAGCCAGCGTCCCAAGCTGATGAACCGCACCGAGATAATCTTCTGTTACTGATGCCTGCAGGAGATGGTGTTCCGTGGCACGGACACGGTGGCCGTGCTGATCGAGTGGGTCCTGGCGCGACTGGTGCTACACCCAGACGTGCAGGACCGCGTCCACGACGAGCTGGACCGCGTGGTCGGACGCGACCGGGCCGTGACCGAGTCCGACGCCTCGTCACTGGCCTACCTCCACGCCGTCATCAAGGAGGTGCTGCGGCTCCACCCTCCGGGCCCGCTCCTCTCCTGGGCCCGCCTGGCCACGTCGGACGTGCACGTGGACGGGTTCCTCATCCCCGCCGGCACCACCGCCATGGTGAACATGTGGTCCATCACGCACGACCCCGACGTGTGGGCCGAGCCGAACGAATTCCGCCCACACCGGTTCCTCGGCTCCGCGACGAACGAGTTCTCCTTCTCCGTGATGGGGTCGGACCTCAGGCTGGCCCCGTTCGGA